>CABFOW010001486.1:0-58758 GCA_902141385.1 Timema californicum
GTGCATATCAAGCTTTGATTAGAAAAAATAACAACTAGTTTTTTGAGCATATCAAGTACAAACCTGAGTAGTGCATACTAATGTCCTTGTAATTGCCTGATTAGTGCATCCATATTAGCTTTGTATAATTTAGAAGCACATATTAAACGCAATATTTTATTCAATATGTATCCATGCATGTATCAATATTCTTATTCATATAAACATATAATTAAAGCTCACGATTCTATTATACTTTTTAAACGATGTTGCAAAAATCACAAAATGGTTATTACGTATCGAGTTTAGTTTCTTCTTTAAATTTAAACATCCCCCATTAAACTATTGTAAAATACATTTTATGAAATCAAAAAGAAACTTAAGTGGTGGCCTTGTTGTAATTATAATGTAATATTACTGATAAACATTATTTTAGTATCATAGACGCAGTAGTAAAGACATATAGTATAGTAACGTAGTACGTAAGTTATTATTTAAACTTTTTTTTAATATAATAAGCTCATCGATAAGTGTGTATGAAAGTATGTGAACATGAGATACAAAAAAAAATATTTAAGTTAACTAATATGCTATATTTTATAGTTTATATTGTTATATAATTATTTACTATAACGTCACCACTTTAAAGTCATTTCCCCCCCTCCAAAGCCAATCACCATCCAAAGGAAATGACAGCTCAGGGGTGACGTTTGTGTTAAAATAATTAATTCTAGACTTGTGATTCCTGGTCGTTAGTTTAAATGTATTTATATTATAAATAATAACTACTTGTATGTTTATCTTTTAGTTTTATGTATTTTCATGTTAAACATCTTGTGAAACCACGCTGAACACAATTTGCTGGGACGGTAGTGAAACCATTGTATGACGAAAAGTAAATGACATAAAAATCTACTTGTTGCATTATTCTATTTTCCCAAAGAAATACGGCCACCCTATCACTAATTCCTCCTAATAATACCCAACGGTCACTTTACCGGTTACTCCTTGTTCCCATAATACGACGGTCACTCTATCGTTATTCCCTGTTCCCATAATACAACGGTCACTCTATCGATATTCCCTGTTCTCATAATACAATGGTCACTCTATCGTTATTCCCTGTTCCCATAATACAACGGTCACTCTATCGATATTCCCTGTTCCCATAATACAACTGTCACTCTATCGTTATTCCCTGTTCCCATAATACAACTGTCACTCTATCGTTATTCCCTGTTCCCATAATACAAAGGTCACTCTATCGTTACTCCCTGTTCCCATAATACAAAGGTCACTCTATCGTTACTCCCTGTTCCCACAATACAAAGGTCATTCTATCGTTACTCGTTTTCCCCAAAATACAAAGGTCACTATCGTTACTCCCTGTTCCCACAATACAAAGGTCATTCTATCGTTACTCGTTTTCCCCAAAATACAACGGTCACTCTATCGTCATTCCCTGTTCCCATAATACAACGGTCACTCTATCGTCATTCCCTGTTCCCATAATACAAAGGTCACTCTATCGTTATTCCCTGTTCCCATAATACAATGGTCACTCTATCGTTACTCCCTGTTCCCATAATACAAAGGTCACTCTATCGTTACTCCCTGTTCCCATAATACAACGGTCACTCTATCGCGCTCAGAGCGATGCACGAAATATCTGCTAAGATTGCAAGCGTCGCTCACAGCGATCCCACGTTTTCGAACTCTGTAAGTTCTGTATTAAGTCAACAGATAGGGTAGATTTTATTTCCACTGAATTTTCGTATGTTCAACCTACTTTTATTTGTCTTTGCACTTACAGTTTCGATATATCAATCATGAAAATTACTTTATGAGTTTTATCTTTGGCCTTGTAAACATGACTACTAAAAGGAATGCTGTGATTTAAGACACAGAATTACTTGCAATACGTATTGATAGCTCAAGTGAGGGTAATCAATTTGTTAGTGATTCTGAAAGCAGTGATTCTGAAAGCAGTGATTCTGAATTCGTAAATAATGAAACTGAAAGGTAATTATATTCTAGTGAAAGATCGGATCCAAGTAGGACTGAGTGACAGCTGACAGTGATAACACGAGTGTGATTGCTAGTGATTCCTATAAGGATGAAATAAATCTTGGAGTTTAGGATAATACACCCCAACCTCTTCATATTTATGCAAAAGTACCCGGTTTGAAATCTCCTCCCCCTCCCTTTCTGATTCCAAGACAATTATTTATTTTTAGACTTTAATTTACTATAACTCTGCTAAAGTTGATGGCCAATGAAACAGCTGCTATGCATAGCCCAATTTTAGAGTAAAATCAAAAGTTTTTTTTCAATCAGTTTTTTATGTCCTTTTCAGTATATTATTCTATTTCAAGATATTTAAATTTTCAATGGTTAAATTTAATGTTAAATAAAAGAATTTTAAAAAAGTTATTATATCTTGGCTAATTAAAATTCAGTATATTATTCTATTACAAGATATTTAAATTTTCAATGGATAAATTTAATGTTAAATAAAAGAATTTTAAAAAAGTTCTTATATCTTGGCTAATTAAAAAAGGATATTTATTAGTATGTCATCGTATTGGCAAGATTGTTAGCTAGTTTATGTAACAATTCGAGTGGAATAAACATCACAAAAACAGCTTGTGGGCTGAATCGGTTTATTTTTTCTGGGAGACAGCTTCGCCATGCTTCTCACTCCTGTCACGTGGTCTTCCTAATTACCCTCGGGGGTGAGGAAGGTCGCCGAGGCTTAGAGGTGGGCCGAGGTTTACCGGATGTCCCGGGATGATTTCTCATGGGGTTGTAGGAATCCTTCCTCCTTTGAAACCCCCTCCGTGACGTCAAGATGCTGTTACTATTTAGCTGTGATTGGGGGTTCGCGAGCAGCTTCTGCTCCTCGGCCTCCTGGACACATGGGCAGAGGCGTTAGTCTCGTCTAGTCTGGCTTGCCGGGATCGCGGAGGTGTTTTCCCTTCCTAATTCTACCGCCGCCTAAATGCGGGTACATACGTTCACGTAGTTTAAGGCATCAGATTTGCAGGAGACAGCATACTACCAGAAAGGTATTTACAGAATGATAACAGCAAGCTCAGATAGTTATGAAGGCAGCTTAAGTTACAGGGGTGGCTTTTAGAATGTGCGACAAGTTTTAATACCCGCAAGGGCTACCCACATATCTACAATAATGGGGTAAGGATGAGGAAGGTATGGGTCTAGAGGATCGTGTAATTAACTGGTTTGTAGTAAAAAAAATAAGGAGAAATGATCTCGCATAAGTGTTAGGAGTAGTAATACCTATCAGATCGGTTGGTTAGTTAGTCACTCAGCCCCCCACTCAGTCTCTTAGTTGCTCAGTCTATCACTTACTCAGTCACTTATTCCGTCACTCAATTACTCGGTCATTCAGTGAGTTAGACATTCACTCACTCAGTCTCGTGCTCATTCAGTTAGTCACTCACTCAAGGGATAAAGTATAAAAAGACACCTGTCTACCTTGTGGTGGTCCTCGCTAACTTCCAGTTCCCTCCTTCTGTGTTCCTCCACGTCCCCGTCTCCATCCCACCCCTCTATTACTTCCATCGCCTTCTTCAGCAACTCTAAGACGTCCGTGTCTGTCTCTTGGGCCAACAGCTTCTTGATGCCGCTCTTCAGGTGGTACAGGAGCCTCTGATCTGAGGGGAGGTTTAAGATTCTCCTCAACCTCAGCAGAAGTCCCGCGGTCTTTATTCGCACGTTGACAACCTTGAGGAACAAGTTGGTACCAGGATAACAGGAAGGGTAGGGAGGGTAGCGAGGTAAGAATGGTCCATAGTCCTACTTAGGGATATCAATTTCCCCTAGTTACTCAATATACAGTAGCCCCATGGCTTCTTTGGTGCTGACTGACAGCTTTGGAAAGTTACCAAACCAAATTGTGTATCTCTATGCCGAACCATATGATCTGCAAAAACACGTGTTTGGCAGCTGTCACTTCTGACAGTCAACATTTACGTATATACCTAAATGTTGACTGTCAGAAGTCAACTTTGAGCTGTCAGTCAGCACCAAAGAAGCCACGGGGCTACTGTATTTATCATTTAATATATTGTAAGGTATACATCTATCAAATATAATAATAAAATGGCGCGTCTGAGCTACTTAACTCGTAGCCCAGTAGTGTAAAGAATATCCCAGGGGACGCCCGAATGTACAAATCGTATATCCTTTCCGCAGAGGCATTTTTCATGTCCTGATGAGTTGAGTTGAGGGTGATTGCGAGTATGAGGATGTGGAACCAGTATAAACTCTTAAACTTAACTTTAAAAAAACCTAACAACAACATCAAAAATGGGAGGAAGGGAAGAAATGGTGCTATCATTTTACAAATTTTATTTTAAGGCCAAGCGTAAGGTATTTTCAATCGGGGGAGAAAAAAATCCCAGAAAGATGTAAAAAAATTTCAACACTTTGCTTCGGTGGCTTACCTAGAATACTAATTTTTTCCTCCTCGTGCGAGGTCTGCGTTCGCCGCAGCGTAGCAATGTAAAAAAAACACTCTAAATTAGATTTTCTTTCAATAGTTTCTTTTAAGTTAGTCTTACATTAAAAATTATTGGCACAGTAACCAAACCGAAACAAATTTCCTACAACTAAGGTTCCAAAGCATATTTATCGGGAGATGGTTAGTTATGAAGCTATAACCGTGTGAAGAGTAGCTAACACCTTCGACACAACCGATCCTAGATACCATAATCTGTAAATATACTAAAGGCCGTAAAGGAGCTTGCAGATGTTGAAAATTGGACCACTATGTTCCATCAGTTGCTTCAATCGCGCACAAGCATTGGAAACTTAAAGTAGAGATTGGCCCACGACCAAGAAATCGATGTTCTAATGGACCACTTCATGACCGAAGAGAACAACGAGAATTTTTTTAGTCAGAAAACGAAACACATTCACATGGGAGTGACCAAGGAAATGAAAGAATTGATAAAGAGGAGGAGATTTGTCAACCCTTAACTCACAAATGAATAAAGATTAAATAAAAAAAAATGGAAATGGGCTGGAACTATATGGAATACCATGCTTTAAAAAAACGTGGCATATATACTCTACCTGGTGGTCGTGTGGAAACGAGTATAGAAACTAGATATCACTCATAAACAGTTGCGGATCCAGGGCGAGGTCAAAGTGTTAGTTGACCCTCCCTGTGAAAGTTAGAAAATTAATACAAAAGACAAAATGAAATTTCAAATTTTAGAAAGAAAATTTATCACAGATAAATTATACAATTTTTTAGGTTTTTTTTACGCGCAGACAACTCTTAAACCGGGTCAACACGTGCGTTATTCGTCTACGTTTATTCAGTTTTCGGTATGACTAACGCAAGTGTGGAATAATTATTCGTTTTCATGTACGAATATTTGTTGTGCATAGCGAGTAACGAACATTGCTCCTTATGATGATGGTATACTACCACATATCAAAGAAGACTAATAATCGCACGAGAAGAGCATATCATCCATGAATACCGAAGAGTATGTGTACTCAGCTATATTCATTTCCTCTGATATTATCAAATAAGAAGCTGAAACATTGCCTTAAATTAAACTCCAAATGACTTCTAGATCCATTCTATTGTCAAATATTTTACGGATAGGGGCACTTCAAATAACCCCTATACTAGAGGCATCTAACTGTCAGAAAAAGTCAAGGGAGGAAAGCTTTAAATATCTTCCAAATCCAAATTTCAAAAATGTCTAGGGAAGGACAACTTTAAATAGCTTCTAGACGCATGTCAATTTGAAGAATTTTCAGACGAGGACCAGCCCAAAGAGTTTATTTACTGAAATAATTATATTTTCAAAATTTTGTCGGTGGAAGACCACTTCAAAGATTATCTTTTAGAGGTATCTAATTATCGTAAAAAATTAAGTAGAGGATTATTTTATATAATTTAAGGGTTATCTAAATTTCAAAGATGTCTGAGAGAGAAAGACTTTAAATGGCGAAAACTACTTATAGCTTCTAGAGGGAACCATTTTCCAAAAACTTGCTGCAGGAAGGCCACTCCATATAGTTTATAAAAACTATTTGATTTTAAAAAATTGAAGAGGATGACCACGGTTTAAAACATTCATAATATCAAATATGAATGAGAAACTATTAAATGGCTTCAAACAGAAATCTAACATTAGAAGTAACTATGTTATTTATAACCATGACCCCCCCTATGAAAGTTATCTCGATACGGCCCTTCTCATAAATATTAGTTTTTTGACATACCATGCCGTAAGTATTTAGTGATAAATGCAATCGTTATTTTTCAAACATTACAGTTAAATATCGTGTAACGTAGCATGCGAGATATGACACGGTACAACTGAAAACTGTACTGAAGTTTAAGGCAGAATATTTGTTCATAAAATTAGTGAAAATATTAATATATTGTTTAAAACCTTTTTTTTTTTTTACCGATATGAAAGCGGTTGTGATATATTTTTTATTAATTATAATTAGACTTAATTTCACCAGTGTGAATTGAAACTACTTAAAGTAAGAATGAGTTCTTCCCTCAGGAGGTTGTCACAGTGTCCCCCATCTCCTTAAACCCCCCCCTCCCCCTCGACCATCTAATCATCTAATTTATAGCTCCCCAACGGCTAGTGTCCTGATTATTTTGGGACTAAAATACGATAATTGTTGTTATAAGCTTATGCAAAAATAATAATCCCAAAAATTATTCATATTTTCAATTTTTCAGACCACGTCTTATCACCTGTTATGGTTATACTTACATGTGCTAAGTTATTAATATATTAGGGATAGAAAAAGATCCAATAGAGGATATTAAAGTAAATTTATTCGCATTTTTGTGATGGTAAAGAGTAAAAACAATTTACGGGGGGGGGGAGCGGGGGGCGAACCGCCTCAAATACACTCGACTGTAATTCTATTCTGTAATTTCATCATCGGCAGTCCAGTCTATTGCGAGAGTGACGACATATACTATTAGACATATACTATTAGACCGAAGCATATATTGTTTTAAAGGAGCTTACATCACAAACAAGAGTTATGGAGAGAGTGGTGGATTAGCACATTGGCCGCACTTGTGGCAACTACAAATCCTCCTAATACCCAAACTAGATCTTGTCCCCTTGTTGAAGTATTCTTCATAGAATGTTAGCCTCCCCCTGAGACACCGACACCTCCTTCATCCCTGCCCCTTTACCTTGTCATGGGCCATCGTCAGGACCTGTTGGAAGAAGAAATCCTTGAAGTATTTCGAAGAGAAGATTTCTAGGGCCTCCTGGCACAGGTGGAGGAAGAGCATCCGACTGTAACAGCTGGTGCTTTGGAACAGTTCGGCTGTAATGCGGGCCCTTATTCCGTTTCTCTGGATCTGCTTTTTGTTGTACCTGGTGAAAGAAAACAGAGGTAGGCCTACAGCGTTTTCAGAGAACAACATGAGAAGATTCGTTAGTTGTTGTACCTAGCGAGAAGAGGACAGAGGCAGAACATTCCCAGTGAACAACCTGACAGGATATGTTTGTTGTTGTACCTGGGGAAAAGAGGACAGAGGTACAACATTCTAAGTGAACAACCTGAGGCTTTATCTATCGCATAACGTTAGAGGGAATGAAATAAGTTAAAAAATAAAACCAATTTTAGTATGTTTATATATTTATTATAAAAATCAAATTAACGCATCTGCAATACGTTACGTGAAAATCAAGTTCCTCCGAAACCTTGGTGGAAGGTCGACTATAGGATCGTCTGACCTCCAAGTCTCGACTATAATATACACTACACTATTCACCTGAGGAAGATGAGCAAGGCCCTGGTCGCGGCGTGTCTGGTGGGCTGAGGTCGGGCGTTGTGCATCCTGGTGAACGCGACGGACACGAACTGGCTGTTGATCAGGTCCGGAGGTATCACCCTGTGCAGACCTTCCATCTGTTTGAAGAAATCGGCGTGGAGTCTCCAGTTGTGAGTCTGCGAGATGAGCCCCTCGCACTTGAGCAGGTGCCGAATGAGATCCATGACGGCCAAGGTCACGTTGCTGTTTCCGATGACACCAGACTCGTTCAAGTGATCGAGCGTCATCATGATATTAGGAACGAGGCATTCCAAGACCTCCTCTGACTGGTCCCGTAGTAAGCTGTACCAGAGATATCATGTTCGGTTGTTATTTGTTTTTATTTTTTTGACGTGAGTATGGCTTTAAATTCAGAACAGTACTAGGGGGATACGGGACGATAATTAGAGTGTAACGAAATCATTCGTTAAGGTTTGGCTTAATAATTAATAAAGTATTAAAGGTAGTCAAACCAAACTGATAGCATTCGATAGCTGAGGGAATAAAGATTCATCATTGACATTCAGATATCGCGCCAAGTGGGTGGCATGAGGGGGGAGGGGGTCGGCCATTTTGTGTACTATCCACCACGCCTCGGAAACTTCCACCAAGTATAGCTTCGCATTCTGTCGTGAGTACGACGCTCGTTTTAGTGTCAAACCAACAGCTCTCGGTAATATCTATTGATTTAACTAATAATACTTGAATTTCATTTCAGTGTTATGGATTGAGTTTGAAAAACTCTAGAAATTTCACAATATCCATTTATACTCGCCATAAAGCCAGCCAAAATTAGCCGAACGTATGCGACGGGAAAGAGCAGCTCGTCAGCTAGCCAATAATACCCCAATGTCTGGGTCGGAACGAATATGGAGGTATCGGGAGTGACAGAAATTGTAAGAGGCGCAGCGTATTCACGTAAAACCCCTCCGGCCGCGCACCGACACTGCCACACCCGATATTTTTTCGACCGCCTTTTTATCACCCGATTATCCCCAGATTTATATTGACCAACAAAGACCGGTTTATGTGGTCGAATGGTCTAAACCGCCCCTCTTGCAATAGACTGGAATACCGATGGCAAGGATAATAGTCCAGGTACGATGTATTGAGGTTGTTGTTTTTGTTTTTTTTCCTAAATGGTTTCCCACTCTCTTTCATTCCTACTTCATAGCTACCACGTCGTATTACCATTCCGGGTTCTATGCATATTTACTAATTACTTTAAAGTGTTAGGGATAAATGAGGTTGGATTTAGAGGAAGTGTGTCCACATTAACGTGGAGTAAAAAAAGGAAAATCATATTGGTAAAAAAAACACCTTAGTACACCCAACCGGGACTCGAACCCTTGTCTCCCCCATCATTGGCTGCTCAGACTATTGCGAGAGTGATGCCTTAGGCCATTCAACCACTGAAGTTCGTATTAGTGTACATATATGTATATATGCGTATCAGGGGCGCACATAAGAGAGGCCAGGTGGATAATTTCCCCCCTGAGATTTAGAGGTTGTATAAACAGTATGCTTAACAAGCGCTCAAAAAGTGCCCCCAGCCAACAAACAGAGAGTTATAGAATATAACTACGTAATAAGCTAATAGTGCCCACCACCAGTCCACCTGCTGACCTTAGGGTTAATAGTTTGGCGCATGCATGAACAATTTCAACAGTATTCTCCATTCAAATTATCAAGGTCAAGTGTCCACTCACGAATTTGTATAAATTAAAACATTTTTTCTTATGTTGTATCTTGGTTTCAGAGGACAAAGATTTCCTTAAGAAAAAGCGTCTTTCGAGGCTTCAATTTAATATAGGGTGACCTGGCGGTCTAAGGGTAAGGTGTCAGACTTCTATGCTGGCGGCCGGGGTTCGATCCTCGGTCCCGGCAAAGATTTATCTGATTACCAAACCCTTCCTTCACCTCTGACAAGACATCTTGTGAATGTGGGGAATGCCAGGCCTCCACCGTGGTTCGGATTCCACGTTAAACTGTAGGTCCTTCATTTCATCTCACAATCACCCTACCATAACACATTAGCGTAAGTGCGTATAACCCGAACGGGTAGTAAGACGCGGTGATGATAATAATAATTTAATATATTTTCCCGGGAGATGTCCCCGGACCCCCTGGTTTGCCCCACCTAGAGAAAAATCCTGCGGGAGTACTTGACGCGTATAGCTCAAACGGGTGGTGAGAAGCTGGGAGTTTGTATTTTAGATCAACCTCTGCCCCCCTTTTAATATCCCCACTGTTTTAAACAAATCAACGCCTCAACCCGACGACCAAGTTCAACGGACCTCAAAAACTCGGTCTTGATCATAATGTTGGCTGTACCCAGGGTCGCGGCTATGTTGGCGATCCCCTCCGCAACAGTCCTCCTGATCATGTAGTACGAATCGTTGGTGAGACTGGTGAGCGTCTCGGACAGGCGTTCGTGGAGTTCTTCGTCGGAACACATGGCGAAACGGAACATAGCGGGCAGGTTGCGCGCGCAGTGGAGGCGGCAGACCACTTGGAGGTCTTCAGAACTGGTCCCATGGTCGTTCGCCTAGGATCCAAAGAGAGACACACATAGGTGATTACACTGTCTGAGGCGTCGAACTCACGATGGAGTGCATTGTCTGGTAAGTTAATAGATCCTCCGGGTCTCACGATAGTTCATGTGCAGAGTTAGTGTTTGGTAAGTTAATAGATCCTCCGGGTCTCACCTGATAGTTCATGAGCAGAGCTAGTGTCTGGTAAGTTAATATATCCTCCGGGTCTCACCTGATAGTTCATGTGCAGAGCTAGTGTCTGGTAAGTAAACAGATCGTCCGGGTCTCACCTGATAGTTCATGTGCAGAGCTAGTGTCTGGTAAGTTAACAGATCCTCCAGGTCTCACGATAGTTCGTGTGCAGAGCTAGTGTCTGGTAAGTTAATAGATCCTCCGGGTCTCACCTGATAGTTCATGTGCAGAGCTAGTGTCTGGTAAGTTAACAGATCCTCCGTGTCTCACGATAGTTCGTGTGCAGAACTAGTGTCTGGTAAGCTAATAGATCGTCCGGGTCTCCCCTAATAGTTCATGTGCAGAGCATTCTTGTGCAGAGCTAGTGCCTGGTAAGTTAATAGATCGTCCGGGTCTCACCTGATAGTTCATGTGCAGAGCTAGTGTCTGGTAAGTTAATAGATCATCCGGGTCTCACCTGATAGTTCGTGTGCAGAGCTAGTGTCTGGTAAGTTAATAGATCCTCCGGGTCTCACCTGATAGTTCGTGTGCAGAGTTAGTGTCTGGTAAGTTAATAGATCGTCCGGGTCTCACCTGATAGTTCATGTGCAGAGCTAGTGTCTGGTAAGTTAATAGATCCTCCTGATCTCACCTGATCTTTCGTGTGCAGCGCTAGTGTCTGGTAGTGTCTTATGAATGACACCCTGTCTTCCTGTGTAATGTGCTCGCTGAGACCCAAACACATCTCTCCCATGTGCTCCACCACCGCAACGATCACCTCCCTCTCTTCATCTGTGCACATTCTCCTGGTCAACAAATGGTTAGGCGAGCGGTTACTGTACCTGACTGTCTGAAAATCTGATATCGTTTAAAACTTTTAAATCAATCGAATTGACCGTTATTCACGTTTAAAATATATAAATATTTTGTTTTGTTTTGATCCACAAATTTATTATTAATTTAAAAATGATAAAGTGAAATCTAAACATTTTATAGTGTACATTTTAATAATCTAAATAAAATTTTGTAAAAACATGACTCTAGGAATTTCATTGTCTCTAAATATAAATAGGCCTAGTGTTCTCGTCTCCAGGGGTGACAGAATTGTTAACCAACGACCTGAAAACCCCGTCTTAATCTCATGCAGCTTGGTTATCCTAAACACTCTAAATACCCCAGACACCCCAAATACCCCAGACACCCCAAATAAACCCAGGCACCTCAAATACCCTAGACACCCCAAATACCTCAGACACTCTAAATACCCTAGACACCCCAAATACCCCAGACACCCTAAATACCCTATACATCCCAAATACCCCAGACACCTTAGATACCCTAAACACCCACTACACCCAGTACACCCTAGACGCCCACCACGCCATAGACACCTTCTTGCCTGAAGAGTGGCAGCACCGTCCTTCTCAGCGTCTCAACGTCCATGTGGGGGATGGCTCTGGTGACGGTCATCAGACACGCCGTCTTCACCCCAGCGTCGGAGTCCAAGCTGAGGTGCTCCAGACAGGGCCAAAGGTAGGTCCTAGAGGCGTCCTCTCCGAGGGCCTTTGCCACGTTGTTCAACTCTAGACACATGTTGGCCCGTACCTTGGGTTCCGGGTCTTGAACCAGGGACTGCACAAGCGGGACCACCTGGGAGCGAGTAGGGGGGATGAGGCTTGTTTTCATTTATTTTTCTATTTTCCAATCACATCTTACCACCCATCCAGAATGTATAATTTTGTATGTATTTAATCTTCACTTTTTTATCCGACTGATTATTATCGCATAGCATTACTTACATACTAACTCAAATCTAGAACAGATCAACACCCAGCCTCCCCCACCCCCATAGTTAATTCATCACCGTGAAAGAGCAAACCCCAGCTTTCACCAATGACAAATTTTTGTCGTGTCAGGAATCGAACCCGGAGACCCTTAACTTGGTAGAGAGACATGCTACCAAATGAGCTAAAGAGTTTAATTTTCTTTACATGGAGATATCAACAGTTGTTGAATATCTATCATGAGCATAGTGGCATTAGATGAGAAACTTTCTAAATGAAGAGAAAATGTTCTCATTAAATTCCAGGACACCCTCGACAGACATTCAAAAACGATTGAAATCACCATGGGAAACTTAAACTATATGTGTTTACTATAGAAATATTTTTTTTTCTATTTTAGCCAATAAATTGCTTTGATATGAGAACCACGAAAAATACTGTCCATAGCTCGCGTTCTTTACAAGGCCGTATTCGGGAGGTAGTTTTGGGGGTTCAACCCCCCCACAAAAAAAAAATTTATTAACAAAACATGGCTTTATTTACGGCTTTATTACCATAAAAAGTACTTCAGAGAGCATCTAGAGGTGTTTATTATTTATAATTTTTCCTAGCCTTCAGCAGTAAGGGGGTTATGTTGCCATAAAAAAACACTTCGGATAGCTTCAAGAATTGTTTATCATTTGGAATCTTTTTTCTAGCCTCCAGCAATTGGGGTATGTGCCCACCCCCCACCCCCCACCCCTCCCTGAAATTGTTGGCTAGCTACGGCCTTGGTTCCTTACCCTACCACCTTGGTATAATTCAGAAGGACACAACTTCATCTGTGTGGTTTCTAATAAGAGTATTATGTTACAAAATACCTCTTGTACTACTTCAGTTGTATTCATCCTGGACGCAGCCTTTCCCATAAGTCGACATCCAATAATTCTTGAGATCACTGGTTTAATGAAGTCACTCTTCTTCTTTGCCGCTTTGAATATCTCGTCACTGATTAAACCAATTTTTTAAAGATATTTTTAATAATGCTTACATTAGTTCTATATTTGAATATTGAACAATTGACAGACATGAGTAGTAAGTGGCCAGGTTTGATCCGGAAGTCAAACAAACCTTTGTGACGTGATTATGACGAAAAAAAAAACCCTGTGTTTGTGGTGACGTCACATGTCAGGTAGAGTGACCGTTTCAATGCCGTATGTTGCTCTGAGCTTCTACTATCTAATTAAGTATTCAACTTACATCTCATGCCATTGGGTCACGATTATAAAGACCAAGGTTGCGCGTGTGTAGGTGACGACGCGGACGATTTCGACGTCAGCCTGTGTGTAAGGTAGACGTCACATAATATTAATTGTAATGACGTCCTTATGATTTCGTCACCTCCCGTCATAAGATAATTAATTGGAGGGGGGTAGCAGATGTAGTGACGTCAGCCTGCACATCAGTGATGAAATTATTTGTGTGTGTGGTTGGAGCTGACGTCAGCCTGCATTTGATCTAGACGTCACATCATAATTAATTGGAGGGGGGTAGAATATGTTTAAATAATAGTGAAATGCCGACGCATCTGTGTACGTCATAAGATAATAAATTGGAGCTATGCTAGTGACGAGTTTTTTTGANGGGGGGGGGGACTAGGGAGGATGTATCTGTAGAAAGTGTACTCACATTTGTGTGAAGGGAGAATTGAAAACTATTCAGGAACAAAAAAACCTCTCAGTAAACCCGACACAGATTCGAACCTCGCGATCTCTCCGTCATCGGCACTCTAGTCTACTGTGAGAGTAGCGCCTTAGATCGTGTGGACACCGAAGCTGGTTTTATGCTTTCGTTTTGTGCAATGACAAAAGTTATAATTCGAATTTACGAATACGATTCTCAGCGCGGCCATATGCGTGACCTAAAAATATCATTAAAGACATTGCCTATCTGTGACGTAAAAGGCAGGTCAAGATAGGCTCGATCATGTTAGTGAATTTACGTTTTATTCAGGGAGTTTTAAAGATATAACATCGAAAAAAAAATCATAAGTCCTTAAATAATTCTAAAACTAGTCCTACGACGTCACAAAATTATTATTTCTATCTTGAAGTTGTTTTTTGTAAACAATTTTTTTATAAATCCTCTACAACTTAGGCTATTTATATTGTTCATGGAAATGTCCAGTAGGAATCTTCCTGTCAGGATGTAGATTTAAAAAAAAGTACCGGA
The DNA here is from genome assembly GCA_902141385.1 of Timema californicum. Taxonomy (NCBI): domain Eukaryota; kingdom Metazoa; phylum Arthropoda; class Insecta; order Phasmatodea; family Timematidae; genus Timema; species Timema californicum. The sequence goes on from CABFOW010001486.1 coordinate 14,526, forward strand.
AAAAAGAGAGTCAATGTTCTCAAGGAGAAAATAGTATAATGAGTGTGCAAACTCGTTGGAGGAAGAGGGGAAATGTTATCATTAGATAAATAAGAGGCCTCGCAGGGTGAACTGCTCATTTTATTCCTTCTCTTTCTATTTCGTACATTGGTGCCTACGTGTTATAGCAGACCTACTTGGACTGTACCCACATTTGCATAAAGTGAGAGTGGAAAACCATTTTTAGGGGGGGGGAAACCTCAAAACAACCGACCGAGATTCGAACCTCAATCTCCCCGTCTACGACAGTCTAGTCTACTATGAGAGTGACGTCTTAGACTATGTGGTCACCGAAGCGATTAAATTATTTGTTAATGAGGCCCGTGGGGAACTTCCGAAATTTCAAATCCAAAATCAACATTCACTCGTAATCGATAGATTATAGATATTTGCAAGATTTGAACTTACCAAACCCCTCCTTCACCTCCGACAAGACGAAAATTAATCACAACTTGTGAATGTGGGGAATGCCAGGCCTCCACCGTGGTTCGAATCCCACGTTAAACTGTAGGTCCTCCATTTCATCTAACAATCACCCTACCATTACACATTAGCGTAAGTGCGTATAACCCGAACGGGTAGTAAGACGCGGTGCTAATAATAATAATAATAATAATACTTCCCCTCCGAAAGAAGTTCTTCTATGGATATTTTATTATTTTTTTTGCTCAAGGAAAATTCGTCGACCCCGGCTGGGTTTGAACTCACAAACATCGAGTCCTGAAGAGAGCACTTCACCTCAAGACCACCAATCTCGATCGAGAAATACCGAGGTTTTCAGAAAGAGTGGTGTCGCTTTGATAGGTTAAACTTCCCATTAGTACCTTTACCAAAATTAATCAAGTCTCTGATACAGTCGGTTAGAAATCATAAATTTACACAAACACTATTGCACGTGGATCATTTATGATTAAATATTAATGGAGATAAAGCGTTGATAGATGTTCTAATACTGAACATTGTTGAAATATTAAATTATATTGAGATAAAAAAACTGCATTGAAAAGGCCGTTTTTTGACCATTTTAGAATGGCTTCACAGATAAGTATTGTACACAAATCTTAATTCCGCCCTAATAGGTAAATACTGTAGTTATTAACAAGAAACTTGGTCGCTTTGTCCCCCGTCGTCACCACGAGACATTTCGAGTAACCCATGGTTAAGGTTACGGACTGGGTAGACGCAATCTCCATTTCCAAGGACCATTTAGCAGTTAAGGACTACACGGATGTAGAGCGTATGGGCTGTGTAGATAGACGCAATCTCCATTTCCAAGGACCATTTAGCAGTTAAGGAGTACACGTATATGGAGCTTACGAACTGTGTGGATGCAGTCTCCATTTCCAAGGACCATTTAGCAGTTAAGGACTACACGTATGTGGAGCTTACGAACTGTGTGGATGCAGTCTCCATTTCCAAGGACCATTTAGCAGTTAAGGACTACACGAATGTAGAGCTTATGGGCTGTGTATATGGGGCTTAAACACTTTTCTGTCGTATTTCTAGACTCTAGGAGAGCTTTTGACAGCGTCGTCCAACCTTACCTCACGATCCTGGGTGGCAGTAGGTCTGTGACCTTGAGGATTGCCTCGAGCCACGCGGCCATCACCTCTTGGTCCCTGTTCTCCAGATAGAGCAACATGGGCTTAAGGAACAATCTGTGGTAGGTCCGGACATTTACCAGGGACTTCTCTAGAATCTGGGAGAAACAGACAGGTTCAAGTAGGAATGTGATGTCCTGGGAACGAGACCTAATGTCCTGTGAGGCTATATGGTATCCTGTGAGGGTATATAATGTCATTAAAGAGGATATAATGTCCTTTGAGGGTATATAGTGTCGTGATAGGGGATATAATGTCCTATGCGGGGATATAATGTCCTAGGAGGAGATATAATGTCCTGGGAGGAGATATGATGTCCTGGGAGGAGATATAATGCCCTTTGAGGGGATATAGTGTCCTTAGAAGGTATATAATGTCATGAGAGGGAATATAATGTCTTGTGAAGGAATATCATCTCCTGAAAGGGGATATAATGTCCTGGGATAATCTATTGTCCTGGGAGAGGAGATCTAACGTCCTGGGAAGAAGATCTTGTGTCCTGGGAAAGTAGATCTAATGTCCTAGGAGAGAGGATATAATATTCTGGGAGAGAGAATATAATGTCCTTGGAGAGGGTGGTTAGTAAATCCCCCAAAGAACAGGTAACCTCCCAAATATCCTCACAGAAGAAAGAAACGCACCTCTTGGAAGACCGAGGAGGCCGCGAAGTGGTTCTCGACGCTCGAAGTGGGCAAGACCTGCATCACCCTGTTGACCACCCTTTGGACATTCTGGATGCCATGGGTCTTCAACAGGAATGGGATACTCTCGATAACGCTCAGCTTCTGCACCTGCACGTCATAGTTGTCAGCTGTACAGCCCTTTCAAGAAACCACCCCATGCGTTCTCTTGACAGACAAGGCAAGAGAAACACAGTTCAATTTTCATAGCAACGGTCGTTTAGGTTAGGCCCTTACGAATGTATTCATTTTGTGATCAACAATAATATCATTTTACTGTATAACCGGCCTCGTGGTAAGGTGGTTAGAGCTCCTGGCTACTGACTCAAGAGGTCCTGGGCTCAATTCCCAGCTGGCACCGGGGGATTTTTCTCGAAATAGGCAACAATTCCTATGGCACAGGTTCTGGTTGATTAGGTTAGGTTTAAGTGTTTCCAATGGTTACACACCTTCATACTCACTATCAGCCTCATACTCACTATCACCCTCATACTCACTCTCATACTCACTATCACCCTCATACTCACTCTCATACTCACTATCACCCTCATACTCACTATCACCCTCATACTCACTATCACCCTCATACTCACTATCACCCTCATACTCACTATCACCCTCATACTCACTATCACCCTCATACTCACTATCACCCTCATACTCACTATCACCCTCATACTCACTATCACCCTCATACTCACTATCACCCTCATACTCACTATCACCCTCATACTCACTATCACCCTCATACTCACTATCACCCTCATACTCACTATCACCCTCATACTCACTATCACCCTCATACTCACTATCACCCTCATACTCACTATCACCCTCATACTCACTATCACCCTCATACTCACTATCACCCTCATACTCACTATCACCCTCATACTCACTATCACCCTCATACTCACTATCACCCTCATACTCACTATCACCCTCATACTCACTATCACCCTCATACTCACTATCACCCTCATACTCACTATCACCCTCATACTCACTATCACCCTCATACTCACTATCACCCTCATACTCACTATCACCCTCATACTCACTATCACCCTCATACTCACTATCACCCTCATACTCACTATCACCCTCATACTCACTATCACCCTCATACTCACTATCACCCTCATACTCACTATCACCCTCATACTCACTATCACCCTCATACTCACTATCACCCTCATACTCACTATCACCCTCATACTCACTATCACCCTCATACTCACTATCACCCTCATACTCACTATCACCCTCATACTCACTCTCTCTCTCATACTCCCTATCACTCTCATACTCACTATCACCCTCATACTCACTATCACCCTCATACTCACTATCACTCTCATACTCACTATCACACTCATACTCACTATCACTATCACTTCACCTCATCTGGACATGAAAAGAGTTCCCACAAAAAGGCTGTTTTGTGTGTAAGCTGGACAACGGTAAATCATCACTGGCTAATCTTTCCACTACTGGGCTACAGATTGCTGTAGACCAGGCGAGCATTATTGCTATTGTTATTAATAGATATAGATAATATCTATAACAATATGAAATTAATATTAATATAAAGAAGAGCGGATTGTTGGTTACAACACTGAAGGAAACAAGGCACACAAGGGGAGTAACATTAGGAGGAGAGCAACTTAAGAAGTGGAAAGCTTCAAGTAATTGTTAAGTGTGGTAGAGGAAAGAGGAGGAAACGAGGGAGAAATTGGGGGGGAGAGGGAGGCAAACGGGGGCCTTTTTACAAAAGCGTCAGGTGTCTGGTCTGGAGTAGATATGCGCCGCGGAAGGGCAAAGGAGTGGTTTACAGGACGTACTATGTCCCAATATTGCAGTATGCATCAGAAACCTGGGTGATGAAGGAAAAGGATAGGAACAGGATACAGACATATGAGATGAAAATTCTGTGGAGGAATAAAAGGGTGAGAGAGAGAGAGTGAAGGAAGAACCCCTGCGGGATAGGATATAGAAGGCGAGATTGAGGTGGTATGGACATAATGAATAGAATGGAAGAGGGGAGTATTCTAAGGAGGCTGTTAGAAATGGAGGTAGTGGGCAGGAGGTAGAGAGGAAGAGCCAGGGACAGGTGGATGAAGGTAGTGCGGAAGAGTGTGGAGAGGTAAGGAGTGGATTGGGCCACCATGGAGGAAGAAAGTTGGGGGGAGGACAGCAGTAAATGGAGAGGATTATGTTCAAGACAAACCTTGCCAGTGACAGAAAACTGTGTATTACGATGATTATGGTATATATCAGAAGTTACTGCCCCAGATCACATGACTTGACGTATGAATACGCGAATGACGCAGATCTATTAAGATTAGGTTCTCCCTATGGTGATTGAACTACGCGATAGAGGCGAGTATACCTCTTCCCCCACGGTGAGTATGTGCAGCGCCCTCTCTATGGGTCTGCGGTCAATGTGCGCGTCCACGGAATGCCTCCTGAGTTCCTCCTCAGTCTTAGGCTCACAGTCGGAGAGTTTGTCCAGCACGAGGGCGGTGAACTCTTCGTAGTCCATGGCCCGATCATTCGAATGGTACAACTCCTGCTTGACTGTCGTTTAGATGGTACAGCTGTTTGACCAGTCGTTCAGGTGGTACAGCTCCTGCTTGACAGTCGTTTAGATGGTACAGCTGTTTGACCAGTCGTTCAGGTGGTACAGCTCTTGCTTGACTGTCATTTAGATGGTAGAGCTGTTTGGCCAGTCGTTCAGATGGTACAACTCCTGCTTGACTGTCGTTTAGATGGTACAGCTGTTTGACCAGTCGTTCAGGTGGTACAGCTCCTGCTTGACAGTCGTTTAGATGGTACAGCTGTTTGACCAGTCGTTCAGGTGGTACAGCTCTTGCTTGACTGTCATTTAGATGGTAGAGCTGTTTGGCCAGTCGTTCAGATGGTACAACTCCTGCTTGACTGTCGTTTAGATGGTACAGCTGTTTGACCAGTCGTTCAGGTGGTACAGCTCCTGCTTGACAGTCGTTTAGATGGTACAGCTGTTTGACCAGTCGTTCAGGTGGTACAGCTCTTGCTTGACTGTCATTTAGATGGTAGAGCTGTTTGGCCAGTCGTTCAGATGGTACAACTCCTGCTTGACTGTCGTTTAGATGGTACAGCTGTTTGACCAGTCGTTCAGATGGTACAGCTGTTAGACCAGTCATTCAGATGGTACAGCTGTTTGACAAGTTGTTAAGATGGTACAGCTCTGGCTGGTGGCAGAAAAAATAATATAATTTTCAGTCGTTCAGATGGCACAATTCTTGCTGACAACAGTAAAGGACTGTACTTGCCAGTCATTCATATTAAATCAACATTAATTTGTTGACTTGATGTATCAATGATGCATTCAAGTCTTTCTAAGAACAATCTTGTGTACCCAACTCCTTTCATCAGTAAGTTACGGTACTTACCAGTCAGATGGTCAACCTTTCGATGACAGGAAGGAAATAGGATTAAAAGAATAACGTTTACTAACACGAGCACAGTTGTAATCCTTATACGAATGTAAAGTTTTGTTTATCTGTATAAACTGAGCCAAAAATAGCGTAAACTCGTTTATAGAGGTCAAAAATAGACGCCAAAACAATTGAAATAAGTTTGAGAGACATGGAACAATTGAATATATTAATTGTAGTTGATCAAAAGGGCTATGAACTGTAGCTTTTCTGGATTTATCTCGTTGGTTTTTTTTTAATATCTATGAAGTATTATTAAAGTCAACTATGCAATCGTAGTTAAGACTCATGTAAACTGTGTTTATGTTTTATTTCACGTCTTTTGAATAATAATTTTGTGACGGATATTCTTGGCGGGTAGCTAAGTTTAATTGACAATTCTTCTTCTTGACTCTTAAGGCATACAGAGTCAAAAATTATTATTATTATTAATAATAATATATTGGTAGCAGAAAACTTTTTAGAAAATACAAACATATTTTATTGTGGTCAACATTAAAAACATTTTATTATAACACTTTTTTTCCCCCTAGCACTGAGTCTACTAACTGTTTAGTAGGGCGGAACATAAAAAAATCGAAATTCTTGTCCGCTAGCGTGGAAAAGTTGTGAACTAGTTTTTGAAACATACGTACAAAATTTCAGATTAATCCATGAATATCTTCAGGTTCCACTTTGCGTTCTAAATATGCGGAATTAACCGAAAATGATGTAATTTTTCACATTTAAGAAACTCTTTTAATGTCAGATTTTTTTTCTTCCCGCTAGCGCGGAAAAGTTGGATACATACATAAGAAACGCAAGTGCAAAATTGTATAGTAATCAATAGATAATCTTTCGGTTCCACTTTGGGGTCTAAATATGAGAAATTAGGCGATAATTTATAAAACTTGGCGGTCGAAATTTAGTAAGAAATGAAAAACTTTCGCTTAAACATTTATTTTCGGAAGCTTTAAACATTTATTTTACCGAAATTAGATATTCATAAATAATAATTATGAACATTAAATAATAAAGCAGATTACTCACGCGATATACAAACTTTGTAGAAATAGGTGCGTTTCGAGTTTCAGAATAAAAGTTGCAAGTGTAAATTCAGCGCTTTTCTTTCACTTTTTTCCATATTTTTCAAACGATGGCATGACACGCCTTTACTGCATTTTGGATCTGATGTATCCATCACACTTGGTCTCGCCGACGACAGCAAGGGAAACTTTTGTTGTCAGTTTTACTCCTCTTTCAGCAAATTGAGTGTGGCTCGGGAAGTTTGTTTTTCTCAATGCCGACACTGGACATAAGCCAAACTTTATCAGTTGCACTATGTCTTTGTTCGACAAGTGAGTGGTAATAGGAGGTTACTTTAGTTGGCAATCCTGCCAGTCTATGAGATCCTCGCTCACTCAAAAGAGTCATTCATGAAGACTTCGTTCATATGAGTCATATCGTTCACCGCATGTCTGGCTCGCTCCCGATCATCTTCACCCCTACCTCACCATAACTTTATGAGCGAGCTCTAAATAGTTCTCACAATTCCCGTTCCGAGCGTGCAAATCTGTCCCTTTCCTTTCAACTTATGAACGAATTAGGATTTATGGCTAATCTATCCGAAGCTTATTGCGTTTGATTCTTTAATTTTATTACCTACGCGTATTATTTATAATAATTACCCCTTAGCATATAGCCTTTAGTGTCTAATTCACAGACTTATGTCTATTGATGTTAAGAAAAATAGTTTAATATTGTAGGCAGTGCTGCAATCTAGTAGCGATAGTAAGAATCTATAGTTGATTTTTTTCGTAGTAACGAATGAAGAACGACAGAAGAATCGTGAATGACAAACACTCCTGACTCTTTCCGGGAACGAATGAACGAGAGTGAAAAAAAGAGTCGTGAATGACAAAAACTCCTGACTCTTTCCAGAACGAATGAACGAGAGAGAAAAGAGAGTACTGAATGACGACAACTCTTTAAGCTCAATGAAGAAGGGCGGTTATTGATAGCCAAGACTAGCTAAATCGAACCGGGCATTGAACGCAAAGCGAGTAGGCAGAGATAATTAATTATAGCGTATGAGTGAAAAGAAGAGATGTAAATAAACATCAAATTAATGCACGATTTCACATGAACACAAAGTAATGATCAGGGGGAAAAGGGGAGGTATGTTTTAGGATTGTAGCCAAATGCTACAAATGATACCTAAATGCCCTACCATTATTAATTAGCCTACTACCATATAATACACTGAATTTTACTTTAGATAGCAAATCATTAAACATTCAATACTATCATTACCGTATAGGACATTCTCACAAGGAAAAGGTATATCGAGTAATACTAAAATTATATTTATTTGAAATGTTGTTATTCTTTCAACATTTAGACAGCTCACCAAAATCTAAGTCCAAACATAAATATTATGAACGATCACATAGTTTACCCATTTTTTCTTACGATAGCCTATATCGTCATATACCTACCGATATAACTTCTAAAACAAAGAAATTAAAATAGTTTATTGTATCAATATTCTAAAAAATTTTGTTTGTTTGAACATTCAAGATTAGAAAGGTTAGGTTACCTGTGATTGTGTAATATACCGTATATCCATATATTATGTGACCCTTTAACAAATCCTTCCTTCACCTCTGACAAGATATCTTGTGAATGTGTGGAATGCCAGGCCTCCACCGTGGTTCGGATTCCACGTTAAACTGTAGGTCCTTCATTTCATCTCACAATCACCCTACCATTACACATTAGCGTAAGTGCGTATAACCCGAACGGGTAGTAAGACGCGGTGCTAATAATAATAATAATAATAATAATAATAATAACTAACTCATCCTGGTAGCTCTTCAAGTTTATGGGAAGAAAATCTTTTGTGAAACGCGGGTGTGTATGCAGAGGTGATTTTATACATCTTCACTAGAGAAATCATAACACTAAGGAAAGTGATGACATTGATTAGGCTAGTTATCACGGACAAAATATGATTACAGTAGCCCCATGACTTCTTTGGTGCTGACTGACAGCTCACAGATGACTTCTGACAGTCAACATTTAGATATATATCTACATTTTGACTGTCAGGAGTGAGAGCTGATAAACACATGTTGTTGCAGATCATTTAGTTCGGCGTAGGGATACATAATTTGGTCTTGTAGCATTTCAAAGCTGTCAGTCAGCACCAAAGAAGCCATGGGGCTACTGTACATACCATAATAGTTTAACAAAATTGTAATTTTAATTGAATATTAATTAGAGTACAAATCATTTTAAAAAAATTACATTAAATATAGCCTTCACAATATGAATTTTATTTTTAAGGTGATATCAATTATTGGAACGCTATAAACCCTGATTTACTGGGTAATGACACCTTGTCATACGAGGCATTTATAATAAACTAGTCTGATGACCAAATGGTTGAGTCTAAACCAAGACAATGAAGTGAATAATTTTCATTAAAAGATTAAACTAGGGAAAATAAATTGTAAATAATTCCCCAAATAAATATTGGCTGCCAAGCCATCAACTGACCCTACAAGCGACACCTTTACTCCATTCATCACAAGGACCGGCTGATTGTATATTGAATGTTATTAATAACTTTTTTTATATTTCATAATAATTTATCTATGTATCTATTAATATTAAGAAGAAATATGATTGCAACAAAAAGTTCTCATTTTACATGTTAATAAAACTTTAAAATTTTCGATCAACTTGTAGTGGCATTTGCAATGACACCATGAAATTGTAGAGATACTATATATAGCACAATTATGTAATGCGGATTAATTACTAAGAATTCTAAGGTGTTAAAGAATAAAGGAATTGAATGAATTTATGTTTTTAATTACTAGAGACTGTTTTTGTTAATCAAATACTACCCAAGACCTCTCAGCAAGGTCAACTCCACAAAATGAATAACTAATATTGAACGATAGCTAGCAGCAACAATGGTCATGTGGTAGAAGTTGTTGGGCTTGCAATAAACTGGGGAGATCAAGGCTTGAATCTGGTCGGGTGCAATGAACATATTTTTCTAACTGGAATTTCTCTATTTTCTTCTTTAAATGTTGTCCATGGCAGCCAATGGATTCAGTAGGGCTTCTCGGGGTTAATTAATTAATGGTGGGGGTGAAGAACATAGCCGATCAAATAAGAAGAAATTTATGGAGAAGAGTTTGAAGTTTTATTTTAAATAAACATTATAGACATTTTGAACCACTGGTTACATAATGAAAAGAAAACCAATGACTTAGTATATGAAAATGGATAAATTGTTAATGTTGTGGTAATTTAGGCACATGGTCTCCATTTTCTACAACCCATCATTAAATCCTCCTTGACCGACACGAAAAGAACGCGAATATTCGTACTTCTGAATATAGGTATTATCTGTTCGCGTGCTAACCGGGAAGTGTGCTGCGTATGACACTTCACTTCCATATAATATCAAACCACAGACGCTAAATCAGATGTTCTGATTGGCTAGCTGTTTGCGCCAAAACTCACTTTTCCACACGTGCAAGCCACAAGTGCATCTCACAGCTTCCGGGTACAGATAAAATAAATCAGCACGATGCTTAGAAATAAAAGATAAAAGTAATAAATTTAGATGACGTTAAGATTTCAACATAGACTTTACAAGAATGAAAAACTACTGTATTTAAAAGTTAAAAGGCCTAAAAATGATGTTAATGAATTGAAATTTAAAACATATATTGCTTACAACTTTGGTTATGATTTGGACAACTTATAAATATCATTAATCCCCACACTTTCTTTGATTAAACATTTGAAAGTAATATAGAGATTAAATTAGGCTTAGAAAAGAATAATATATTGAAGATGCTGAAGGATATTTATTAAAATAAGCCTAATTGATTGGAAAACAATAATGTACTATAAGTGTAGTACTTTCAGTATCTTTATTATATTAACATGTTTGCTAATAAATCAAAAGGGGGGATTTTGGTAAAATTATGTATAAAATGTTACTAAATGTCTTTGAATGTTATAAATATTGTGTACTTGCAAGCCTATTACAAACATAATGAATTTAGTGGTTTCAAGAATGGTATTAACAAAATAAACAATGGTAAACGAATATATGTAAATGAAATGGTCGAGAGTTAAGGGCCTAAAATCCTGACCACCTTACATTGGGTAATTTTTTTCTAATATGTTATCTTCCTCATCCATATCCCATTAGTGTAATTAATGTGAAAGTAAGGCCCGGACTGGTGTTGAGAGATGGAGTAGTAATTTATTGAACGGTAAAGGTAGAATTTTTTTTTCACTTTCTTATTATATCTACGTTTTACAGTAAGTGACATAATATGTTTTACTTTTTTTAACTCTAATCCAGCTTCCTGATTGTAATTTTGGTCCCTGGTAAATTTGATCGGTCCACTCACCACAATCTGACACAGGCATGCAAATTAGTGTCCCTGTCATAGACATGCAAATGAGTGTTCGTAGGCCTCACCTCAGTCAAGGAAGAGTTCCGATAAATATTCCATACATAGCTAAAGCCCCCTTCTGATAGGAACTGTCCCTTGGGATGACCTCTACATCATGCGCTTGCTACTGACCTGATGATAAATTCCTTTGATTATCAACTCCTCGCCTTCTCTTTTCCCCTTCTCCTATCTTTCTCTCAGGACGATATTCATCCATGTTTTTACTTATTTTTGCCAGGATGCCAGTAGTTCCATTTTGAAAACGATACCTACTTGTCGTAACCATCCTTTGCCAAACGTGGAAATGATTGACTGATTTGTAATCTTCTTCCAAACAACTATGATGAGCTTTAATACACTTGATTATCCGACAGAGAGTGGCGGAATTCCAGGCCGAATAATATGAAACCCGAGTGTAAATAATTGTCAGTGTGGGCTTTTCAACTATTTTAAAAAAAAAAATCCCAGAAACTTTGTTTTAAAAGAATTTGCACATTTTATGATTGCGATGTAAAATGGGATTACAGTAATTGTAGGGGAGCAGTAAACATTTAAATGGGGAAAGAAAGTTTGAAAATCTTTCCTATGCAGTACTTTATTTTGGAAATGGAAACTCAGCTACAAAGCAATAACAACAAGTTAAAAAAAAGCGTCAAATGGATAACATTATAAATTCAGTTAAGGTCTTATAGTGGATATGTACCAGTTTGTTTGTTTTAAAAAGTTGAGCCAGATAATATGGACGACCAGATGGTCAAAGATCAGATAAACGTAACTCTAGTGTATATATTTATTTATTTATTTGAGCACCAGGTCTTACTACCCGTACGAGCTATACACCTATGTCCTAATTACTCTCTTACGCAAAAAAAAAAACACGACATAAATTGTCCTGAAAGTTCACATGAACATAACTCATTACGTCCGATTAACATGTGGCCTAATTAAAATTTATGTGCGTCATTTTTTTGTTTAAAGGTGGTCGATGGGCCTTTTTTTTTTTTCAACTTCTGTTTATCGTATTTTCATTTCCATCCCAAGGTACAAAAGAAACACCCAACTGTCACGTCGCTACGTGAGTGCATCTCCACTGCCTTCAATAGCTCTTAGTAAATATGATGAAACTGTTGCTAGACAAAGGTTACCCGTGAGCTGTAGCCCTTAAGTCGAGTGTACACAAACACTATGGATAATTAGTTAAAGTGCAGCGATGGAAAACACTTACTACAGCTTGTCAAGAAAGCAAATAATCGATCTGTTTTAATATACTCGAAGAGCTTAATGATTATCAATAGCAGAAACAAAAACTACATATCATGTGAGAGCCATAACAAAAAACTAATGAAGTTTACTAATTTTAAACATGACAAATAGCCTTGTCATTTGGATCCATATTTTGAATGTGTGTTTTTTTAATTCTACTAATGACTCTATATATTGAAATTTCAGGTATAATTTATAGTGTAGTAACCTTCCAACTATCATACAAGAACAAAACATAATAAGGTTATTGCAATGCAAACTCAAAAAAACCTTTACTATGCTTTAAAGCCACTATATTATTTAAACATATGTGTAGGACTAGCGCCTTACAGCTTATACCAAGAGGATACCAGCACCAACAAAGTAAAAGGTTATAAATTAAGAGACTTCCTTCGAGAAAAACTATACACAATTACTCTACTTTTCTTCACGACTGGCTGGTTTTCGTACGTGATGTATTACAACTACAAACATTTGTACAGAAGAGCCGATGTTAGTATTATTGTAACTGATGCATTTTCATTTTTATTAATGACCCTGACAAGTGTAACAGCATATCTTAAGAGCCTGACTAATTCCAAAAATAAGTTAAGAGCATTATTAGATACATTATCATCTATCAACAGAATTTTAAATAATGGATCAAATAACAGTTTCAAGAAAATTAGAAATAAAGCCATCACTCAAGTCATAATCATTGTAGCAATATTCATACCTGAGGCTTTATTTTTGAACATACCAAATATGAACGTTAACTGGCATTTCACGCCGATAGGATTGCTCATACATTTAATTGGAGTGAAAGTTTACCTAGATTTCATTACATATGTGGATATTGTACGATGTCAGTTCAAAATCCTCAACAAAGAAATAGTTTCCGCGTTCGGTATTGTGAGCGAAGATAATTTGAATAAACTGCAACTGGATGACCCGGATATAAACGCAGAGCCTGCATATTACAAAAACAATGGCAATAAAATACATTTTGAAGGTGTGACAACAATTAGTTCTCAAATCAATATAACAAAATCGTCGATTCACCCAAGGAAGATAAAGTATGGTTCTAAAATTAATCTTTGTGATAGATTATTAGCTTTACAAGGAATTCACACCAATTTGATTGATACAACAGATACAATCAATACCATGTACAATCTGCCACTGCTTTCATATTTGGCTTCATTTTTCATCGGAATTACTATCGGTTTACATTTGGACATACTTTATTTACTTGGCATTGATTTCCCTCCACTATACACTTGTAATATGAGCAGCACAATATTTGTGACAAACATGGTTATCTTGATTGGCCTTTCGCGCTTAGTGTTTTGCGTTGTCCAATGCCATCTATGTTCCGGGGAAGCCAAACACACGGCTACATTGATTCACAAACTTCTGGTCTTGGATTCACTACCGTTCAAAGTAGTAAAACAACTCTCAACGTTTTCCAAACAACTAGCTCAGCGGGAACTTGTGTTTTCCCCTTGCGGTTTCTTCTGCTTGGATTTAAGTTTTTTGTTCGGTTTCATAGGGGCAGTGACAACTTACCTCGTCATATTGGTGCAATTTAGTGTTTCACAGGCCACGTCTGTTAATTCGATGAATGGCACACTAAACAAAGATTAAAATATCTCAGATCATTAGAAAATATATTTAAAATAAAATAGTGGTTTAGAAAAACAAAGTGAATAAACAATAATTGCTAAACATTTACTCCTTTTTCTCAAACACATTAATTTTACACGAGTTTATAAATGTTTGGTTACTAGTCAAAAGGAGCAAGTACACCAATTTATTTTTTTTAATATTTATTAAGAGTACTATTCAAGAAGTTGCGTGAATAAAAAAAATCATCTTTAATGGGTTTTTTTAAGATATATTTAAATTCTTCTATATCAAGGAATTAAAATTAAGCTAACAAATCCTTTCTGGTGAAAATAAATTATACATAGATGGATATGTTTTATAACTCTCAAATAAATAAACACTTAAAAAACTCGTTTATATGGTGAAAAAAAAAATTTTAAACAGAAGATTTAAAATTTTTGGATTTTACAACTTTGTATTCACGCAAAAGTTTTAGATCTTTTAAAGGCGTATCAGATTCATGTTTTACATTTGTACAGTACATATATGAACAACAACGACCAAAAAGCCTTAAGCCTGCAGGTGTTCCAGCTTCAGCCACCAGCGGCCCGCCGACTATTGCTCTATTTCAGTACAAATTGCAAAGTATAGATACAGTAAAATCTAAAATGTGTTTGTCCATAGTAGCCTACTTCTGTACAGCGAGGCGGCTATAATTAAAATCCGTTTTCACATTAAAATCATTTTCGTAAGTTATACATTTATGATACTAATTTTTACATTAAATTTCAGAATGTTTTATTTTAGCGCTATTTTCTTTGGCAGCATTATAATTGCGTTGAAATTCTTCAAAAAGTAAAGAAAAAACAAGTTAGAAATCATTATTCTTCTTCAGAAGGTACACAAAATTATAAACAACAAAGACATTTGAAAAATATTTAAGTAAAACCGAAGTCATTGTTGCACCCTCTCTGAGTCCTAATACTACCCGGCCATAAAAAGTAATAATAGGGAGAGGATGAATGGAAATTATAAAAAATATAGATTCAACAAAATGAGCAGTTTATTCATTTAAATGACAATAGCGCAGATAACAATAGATGGTCTCATTATATCATTATGAGTACAGTTGGAACTTATGCTCGAAGCAAACAACTTTATATAATTAAAGTTGCGCAATTGTTTTAACCAAAGGAAACATGAAATCCATCATAATATTGATATACCAGTCTATATGAGACAATACCACAGCGTGTATATTTAAATGTGATACAAAATTATAAGGGCCTAATGGGCACCTTGATATGGTTCCAAAGGTTTCGTAATTCACAGAAAATGATATCATGAATATAAAGTAATTTAAATTTGACGACTACACAACAGTGTTTACAAAACGTGAGGGTTTGACTACCAGACCTAAGCCAAACTCCCACGGGATTATCTGATCTGACTGAGAATATGGGACACACAGTTTCATCAATAAACAAACTTTTGCTGTTCAAACATAACTTACGTTACAAAAGATTAAAGTCATCCTAATTCTAATTCCAATAAAATGTTACTTCACGTTACGTTAAATCAAACCCTAATTTTAAATATTAAAAGTTACTACAAAAAACAAAACGGGAATACTCTACAATTTCTAACCATTAAATATTAACATGTCAACTTCTAATCAGCACGTAACTGAGGATATTTACGAGAATATATACATAAGTACAAGTCCAGCGCCCGAGCGGCGACATTTTAAAGATAGCGTATTTAAATTGAATTGACGATTAAAATACGTTAGATTTTTAAACTGAATATTGTATGCAAAAGGTTTATAGTTGATAAAGAAGTTATAGTTCATAACTCCACTCGTCTAAGCGATGATTTTGATACATATTACAAGTATTTCTCCAGCCATTGTCCAGGTCCATGACAATGGTCTGTCGTCGATCGTAGATCGTAGAATAGTCCAGTATGGCAAGCTTGCACAGCCATTATATAGCGATTTCGTTGTTCTGGAAAGGAAGGAGGGAGTACACAAAATTCACGCATGATGACGTCAACGATGCCTTGAAACAGTCACGTAGACCATTGTTGATTCCACTCGCTCCATCGGAATATCCGTGAATATCTTCAATCACCCGACGTTTTGAAGGAGGTTCCTCTAGCATCCGTCAGAGGTCGGAAACATAATTGTCGTCTAGTTGACGTCGATTGTTCTTTGCTCATTTCACGCTAGTACAGTCGGAATGCCGGGACGCTTGTTGACCCACTGGATCTCCCTTGACCCACTCGCCAGTATAGGATTCCAGGTGATGGCCAGCCTTGCAGGATTCTATTGTGAGCAGATTAGCATTGTAAGTACATAAATAAATTAATACTTAGAATTGGATCGAGTAATGAAATATATTGTGCCGCCTCGTATTTATTATGTCTTCTTAGTCTAAAAGAACTACAACAGAGAAACATACTATTTAAGGGATCCTAATGGAGTTGAACTTATATTGGAGCTGGTAGTATGCTTTGATGCGATACATCTATTTACGTTAGTATTGGGCGGGGTCCAGTTGTAACATTATACCACGTAATGTTACATCAACTACATAATTTTNTAACATAAGAATATTGATAAGTGTGATTTAACTCCGCATGCAACTGTTGAGTCTTTTTTAATATTTAAGGCAATATTTATTTTATTCAAGAGCTTAAAAATGTCCAAATTAAAAAACATATTGTACAAATAATTTGCAATGAAGATTCGTCATGAAATGTTACGGTGACTTACAACAAAGTATACACATAAAGAAAAGATTACCTCTACCACTAGTTATGTACAGGAGCAGTACTTTAATTCTGTTGTAACGTGCTAACTACCCGTTAGCATATACACTCAAAATACTTTATATATAATAAATTCTAATAATCCAAGAACTAATAAATTCTAATAATGTGTGGCAGATATAAACTCACGGTGAAATCGTGTTGCTGGAAACGCTCAAATTTGAGTAGAGTGCCCCAGCTGACTGTTTAAAACTTCCTGGAGGATGTTGAACAAACGGACATCTTACACGCAGGCCATACCTAACAGTAATGACGAGTCGCTTCTCTATGTTGTCCTCAGCAGTCATCTCCTAGCGCTAGTTGGCTTTTTGCTCATTCTTAGAAATTAACCTCTCCTTTCCCCTTGTTGATGTTCATTTCCTAATACGTCAGTGCAATTTGTATTAAACCGTTATCCCTCGCTTCACATTTTGTATTATATTGTAACGATTCGTTGGAAGACCAGCCTAGATTCCTTGTAGCTCACCATAGTATATTTACTGCCTAGATTTCTGATAGCTCACCATTATCAATTTGTGAACTTATTTTTCCTCTTCTAGGAACTTAACCTTTGTATATCGTAACCTAATATGGAGATAACTCATCCAAGCTAGCTCATTTAACTACCAACGTTGTAACTCTTTACTAGGACTGTCTAGGATTATGTATTGTTGTAGCATGTCATTCAGGTAGATTGGACATCTACAATAAAAAAATTAAATAATTTATGCAAGAAATAAGCTATAATCACATATTTAATTGAGTCTGCTCTGAAGATGCGGTCTAATAAATTTACGTTTCTCCCTACCTTTAAACATTCAAACACGTGGTTGGTCAAAAAAATACTGGCTTTTGTTAATTACGGGAGTAGATATCAAAGAAGAGGATTAATATTACCCTAGTTGTGAATAAAATACTTTGATGCATTACTTTTCCCATTGGATAATATCATATATATTGATATATACGAGCCATGCTGTTGACAAGAAAAAATAATAAACTACATCTATAACACAAATTATTATTAAAATAATAATGGATCCTGAATAACATAATTAAAACAGATTTATTTCCATATAATATGCCTTGGTGAGTACTCACATCTTCAGGATGTCTGTTGATTCGATTCTCCCACATGTGAAGCTCAATAGAGCTATTCAATGATTGCCGCAACACGTGCTGCCATAACTAGATTTGTTGAAGAAAAGAAATGCGTAGGGAGTATCGACGCAAAGACCGGCTACTCGCCAACGACCATGGTGAGAAACCAAGGAAGCTTTTCCTCCTCCTCGCAAGTGAACTTTTCTTGTTAATTCTCTCATTCTGCCCGCCTTCATCCGTAGTTCTCCTTTCTATGTTCTTATGTTTATCATCCTTTCTGCTTTCTTTCATTCGTATCAGGTTGGGAACTATGAAGGGACCGTGTCCCAACACACGATAGAGCCAGTTTACTGTATCCCTGCATTGAAGGAAGGATGCCAGCATCGTCAAGTCGACCATGAGGATTGAGGCGTCGGATTCACCGCCGCCTTAGACAGGATGACGATTTTCAAACACATATACGAAGTCTAGGCCGTGGGTTTCTCCGAAGCTATGGATGGAACCTCAGACTTCAATGTATTGTAAAGTAATCAACGAGTCCTTATGACTTAGGATCTAATTTTTGTTACAAAGTTGAGTTATTTCTGTTTGCTCTCTTTTAGTTCTTTGTATAAATATCAGAGACGATTTTCTTTCAATAATTAATAGTTTGTCTAATTGACAGTCAATCAACTTCAAATCTAGTTGACTTTCTAACTCAAAACTTTAGTTTATTGGTTAAATATTGCGTCCTTCAGAATTCGGGACGAGTCTCTTTAATGCTTGTTTTTCAAATATTGTAATTCAGTCCTGTAGACTATGTTTACACATACACACACACACACATATATATATACACCTTCGTGTCTTTGCATTAGGAACCTCTGGAATAGAAAATTATAATGTTTTAGTTGGGGACTTATAAACTTCCACTAGTTCATTTTATATATTTTGGATCTAAATTAGTCGTGACGCCTTGTACGTCGTAGCATCAGTTCAATTTATGGATGGCTACCCCCTGGCTGTCTGTTTGTTTACTTTATTACAATTCAGTTGATAGAAATCAGTGTTTTGGGTTGGTCAAGTAATCACGCTTCACGTGCGTATTAGTTCCGGTGCGCAACCCAGGGAACTGCACTAACAAGGGTCATAGTGGGGTCCGCGCAAATAATACTCTTTCATTTTGGCCTTTCGATCGATTCCTATTGTTTTTATTGTTCTTAATGCACCAGCTATTAGAATTCTATGTACTATTGAATGCCTGGCAGTACCAAAGAGGAATGTGACCAGCCATAGTTATATTTGTTGACACCTGATTCTTAGCCATCGACTGCTGTTATCAACAGCTGGAAATCCTAAGTGTTTAATGGTTAATATTTTGAAAGCCCCATCAAGCCAAGCTTGTTTAAAGTTAAAGGTATATCTTGTCATATATTTTTCTATTACTAATTATTAAATTGTTCTACTTTATAGAAAAGCATCTACCTGTGGCCTAGCGACTACGCAGCCTATGTAGCCACAGTCTCAATTCTCATGTCTCACTGATTGGATCAAAACCCATACGCATTTCCAACAATATTATTGTAAACCATTGCAGTTCTTAACTATTGTACTATCTATTAATAAATCTATATGTTGTTTAAACTATGTTCTTGTTCAATTATAATGTGTGTAACCTGTAGGATTCTAATTTTCTTACATTGTTAACTATAATTATTTATATGCTTATAAGGTTAAGTCTAATAGCTGCAAGGCTGGAGTTGAGTTATGTATTGTTGCTTAACCTTAAATCAATAATGGATTCCAATTTAAATTGCCGTTGAATTGAGGCAGACGCACACCTTGTAAAGAGATGAGTTGTGTTTTGTTGTATGCATTAGATAAAACAGAAATGGAGGCAGAACGACGAAAGAGTATTCCTCAACAATAACTTGAGAAGAGCCCCTTCGTCAAAAATGTCCATGGTCTTTTGTCGCAGGTTTTTCATAACCATCGAATACAACAATCACATCAGATGGTACGTATCCGTTAGTTACGTAAGAAACATATTTACTCACTATTTCTCCATGTGTTTTATGACGCTGCCAAGAACATGCATGCAACAAATATCCACCATCTATAACATATGCAGTGTTCACAGATTCATCAGGCAATCAAGACCGTTTCAGGTGGTTTTTAAAAACAGGCAATAATACAGCTTTACCAAAGACTTTCCTCAAATTGCAGCTTTCAAACAGAGTTGGTGGCCAAGCTGAAAGCTCATAGCTGAGATGTGCTGAGAGCTCTTCATCTGACCTTACCACGCACAGTATACGATGGAAATGTTGAGTTGAATTAACTTCAACTTAATGTTCTCTGACCTAGATACCTTGGTTGGCTTTCGAAAGTGTTGTTACAACTTTTATCTTGAGATGTGTGTCACCGAATTGTTATCCAACTATTGCTTTCATTGCGCTATTTCCTACGTCTTTTGTAGAATTACATCTTATTATTGATGATGCGATAGAGCCTTTACTAACACAAACCAATTAATGCGATTCTGTTTCGATTGTTCTGTCAAACTTCAACCAATCTTGCAGTCTGAGTTTATCTTTTTTTTTCTAGTCTTGCAGAGTATACTCCTACCGGTTTCTCAAGAGCATCAACAGCTTTAACAGTTACAGGCATAACCTTGATCCATTTAGACAGAGTGAGGTTAGACAAGCCTCTTCCATGCGTTAATCCTCCAGTAAACTACATTGAACGCATTAAATATTGTTCGATTATCACGCCCATAAAAGTGGCGTATTAGAGCTTGTCGGTTCTCTTTATTGTAAAAAGGATTTCCCAACAAATTTTCAAAATATTCTGTAGGCAGAGATTCACGTAAGCTAAGCACCGTTTTGGCGTGTTTCACGTGTCCAGTCGCATTAAAACAAGGAAGCATACTGTGTACACAGGATAAGTGCAGGTCCTAGTCACCAACACACTCTGCTCTAATAAACAAATGTACAATATCTACCATTTCAATATATTGAGCTCAAAGTT
The DNA here is from genome assembly GCA_902141385.1 of Timema californicum. NCBI lineage: Eukaryota > Metazoa > Arthropoda > Insecta > Phasmatodea > Timematidae > Timema > Timema californicum. The sequence goes on from CABFOW010001486.1 coordinate 35,564, forward strand.
TAGCTGTGTGACTTGCAGTTGACAGCTCTCTAAGTTTTGAGTCAATGAGCGTGAAAACAGCCTGAACAACTTTACATTTTTTAACATCTTCAGGAAGTAGATCGCCCTCTATTATGTCAGAAAAAGTATCTTCCTGGTTGCTTACAGCGTGTTATCTTTCTGGAAACATTTTAAATGTTATGCTCTGGAGTACTGCCGACCACTAAGCATATGAACCACAGCGTTATTTGCATATATGGTATTCCACATATATTCAAGTCTGCTACCACCCACGATCATGCCGATTGCTCCAAGAAAGAACATAAGGAGGTTAAATCCTCAAATTCTAAGTTCAACACGTGACAAAACACTATCAGGAGGTGCTGCCAACAGAATATCAAATTCCTTGTGTCATAGTGTTTGATCAAAAGTAACAGAAACCTTTTTTTGCTAAGGTTTTTCACTTTCCTTAGTAGCATATACCATAGCTGTTTATTATGGATCGATAGTTTGGGTGATAATTTTTGAAAGGTAATGGTACCAATGCAAACTTGTCTTGAGATAAATATGTGTGTGAAACCTCCATGAAACCGTTTCAGTTAGGTTTATTTACAAATGAAGAGTCTGATGTAAATACTACAGCCCATAGTAAATTTAAAAGTCTTGTGTTGTGGGCACTTTCAGTTTCCAGCAGCTGTGCACTCAAATTACTTAGATCGATTGCTGTAATCTGAGGAAGTCCGACAACAGACGGCTAGGGATCCTATGGCGGGCATAGTTTCTATGAGTACATTTCTGGGGACTGGAGTTTGGTTTTGCAGTGTAGAATGTGGAGTGACAGTTTGTACACCGCCATTACATGAAATGAACTGTAAACCACAAGAGTTTCTACATTATAATCGGCATTATCAAATATTTCCTGAACGTAAGTTGTTATTCAATACATTTTGGTGAGTTTAATGTCTCTTTATAAGTGCTGTAGACACCCAAATTGGATAAAATGTATATCAGCAACTTATCCGAACTGTCTAAGCAGATGAATATTTAATCCGATTTGTATGGGTGATAGTAAGATCTCGGCCTCGCGGAAGTCACGATGCAAGATTGTATTGTAAGTTATTTATACGGTGATAAGTATGTACATTTTGATCTGTAGTTTTTGGTTGCACGATTTAATTCATAAATTGTGACATTGTTTCTGGCATTATATCACGACCTACAGATGATATTTCTTCTGCTGTTGGGTATGTTTCACAATTATATGCATGAGAGTGAAAGTCCTCCCGAATTATTTTTGATGCCATTAGAAAAATCCTATTTCCTTCATCCATTTGATTGATTATTTTTTTCATGCCATTTTTCTGTTAAGATTATATCAGATGTACACAGAAAAACAAACACCAAAGCTACGTCCAGGTTTTTCTGTAAGTACAACAAAATTACTGTAAAACTCTTTGTTTAAACGTTTTTCGGAATAAGGAGCGGATATTGACTATAGTATTTGCATAACATCGATCAATTCATTTAAGGAAAACTGACATTTCTCAATTTCCTCTATATAATCAAACAATTCAATAAACTATTTGTTTATATCATGAGTGGAGCGACATGCACATTTGTTTACCGTTCCTGGGACTTTAAAGTCGGGGCACAAAAATTACTGATAGAAATTACTATGGTATCACCCCTCAGCTGCCACTCAATGTATAACACCACTGAATTGCAATGTTATAGCCCTTCCACAATCATAGTCGCTGACTATAGTATGCAATCTTATTGTTTCTAATATTCCTATCATTCGAACTTTACTAATGTTTTTATTCGGGTTTTTTTTTTAAATTAAATTGATGAAACTGTTACGTGACAAAGGTCACCTGTAAGGTATAACCCTTTAGTTAAATGTACACAAAAACTATGGATAATTAGTTCAAGTGTAGCAATGGAAAACACTTACTACATACAGCTTGTCAAGAAAACAATTAATCGAGCTGTTTTTAATATACTCGAAAAGCTCATTGATTATCAATAGCAGAAACAAAAACTACATATCATGTGAGTTCCATAACAAAAAACTAATGAAGTTGACTAATTAACACATGACAAATTACCTTGTCATTTGGATCCATATTTTGAAAGATATTTTTTAATTCTACTAATGACTGTATATATTGAAATTTCAGGTATAATTTATAGCGTAGTAACCTTCCAACTATCATACAAGAACAAAACATACTAAGATTATTGCAATGCAAACTCAAAAAAATCTTTACTATGCTTTAAAACCACTATATTATTTAAACATATGTGTAGGACTAGCGCCTTACAGTTTATACCAAGAGGATACCAGCACCAACAAAGTAAAAGGTTATAAATTAAGAGACTTCCTTCGAGAAAAACTATACACAATTACTCTACTTTTCTTCACGACTGGCTGGTTTTCGTACGTGATGTATTACAACTACAAACATTTGTACAGAAGAGCCGATGTTAGTATTATTGTAACTGATGCATTTTCATTTTTATTAATGACCCTGACAAGTGTAACAGCATATCTTAAGAGCTTGACTAATTCCAAAAATAATTTAAGAGCATTATTGTGTACATTATCTTCTATCGACCGAATTTTAAATAATGGATCAAATACAAGTTTCAAGAAAATTAGAAATAAAGCCATCATTCAAGTCATAATCATTGTAGCAATATTCATACCTGAGGCTTTATTTTTGAACATACCAAATATGAACGTTAACTGGCATTTCACGCCGATAGGATTGCTCATACATTTAATTGGAGTGAAAGTTTACCTAGATTTCATTACATATGTGGATATTGTACGATGTCAGTTCAAAATCCTCAACAAAGAAATAGTTTCCGCGTTCGGTATTGTGAGCGAAGATAATTTGAATAAACTGCAACTGGATGACCCGGATATAAACGCAGAGCCTGCATATTACAAAAACAATGGCAATAAAATACATTTTGAAGGTGTGACAACAGTTAGTTCTAAAACCAATATAACAAAACCGTCGATTCACCCGAGGAAGATAAAGTATGGTTCTAAAATTAATCTTTGTGACAGATTATTAGCTTTACAAGGAATTCACAGCACTTTGATTGATACAACGGATACAATCAATACCATGTACAATCTGCCACTGCTTTCATTATTAGCTTCATTTTTCGTCGGAATTACTATCGGTTTACATTTGGACCTACTTTATTTACTCTCCATCGATTTCCCTCCACTCTACACTGGTAATATGAGCAGCACAATATTTGTGACAAGCATGGTTATCTTGATTGGCCTTTCGCGCTTAGTGTTTTGCGTTGTTCAGTGCCATCTATGTTCCGGGGAAGCCAAACACACGGCTACATTGATTCACAAACTTCTGGTCTTGGATTCACTTCCGTTCAAAGTAGTAAAACAACTCTCAACGTTTTCCAAACAACTAGCTCACCGGGAACTTGTGTTTTCCCCTTGCGGTTTCTTCTGCTTGGATTTAAGTTTTTTGTTCGGCTTCATAGGGGCAGTGACAACTTACCTCGTCATATTGGTGCAATTTAGTGTTTCACAGTTCACGTCTGTTAATTCCATGAATGACACACTAAACATTGATTAAAATATCTTAGATCATTAGAAAATCTATTTAAATAAAATAGTGGTTTAGAAAAACAAAGTGAATAAACAATAATACTAAACATTTACTCCACTTTCTCAAACACATTAATTTTGCACAAGTTAATAAATTTTCGGTTGATAGTCAAAAGGAACAAGTACACCCATTTAAAAAAATTATATATGAAGAGTACTAATCAAAATGTTGCGTGAATAAAAAAATAATTTATAATGGTTTTTTTAAGATATATTATTTAAAGTCTTCTACATCATGGAATGCAAATCAAGTTAACAAAATGAATATAAATTATACATAGATAGATATGTTTAGTTTAATTTTCTATACGTAGTTCTACAAAAAGTTTTTGAATGTCTGTAATGGGCAGCGCCGAGTTTGAATCAAACCTTTTCTCTTAATTTGAAAAGTTTCTCTCCGAATGCCACTTTGTTCGCAACAGATATTCAAGAAGTGATTAGATCACTCACTATATGTAGAGAATTAAACTTAACATCTTTACTGAAGCAATATTTTATTGAATTTCGCTGAGAAAAAAGTGGATTTTATGGAATTTGTAAATATACTAACCTTTATTTGCATTCCTGCGAACTCACTTTTAGCGTTTGGTCTGTGATAATCGTAGTTTATTTAGTCTTTAACCCGGACAAAATTATTGAAAAAATTAAACCTTTTTGGATGTGTTTGGCACTGTCCCCTCGTCATTTTCTAAAGATTCCCGAAAATTCTAACAACAGCAAAATCCGCCATCTTAAAAAAAAAACACGCCAAAGCAAGCCTTTACCAAAAATTTTATATCTAAAGAACAGACTCTTAGAAAGGCCTAACTTGAGGTATTTTCTTCTATTTTGTAGTTTAAAAATTATTTTATAACTCTCAAACAAATAAACCCTTAAAAAAACTTGTTTATTTAGTGAAAAAGTATTTTTTTTAAACAAAATATTTTAAACTTTTGGATTCTACAGTTTTGTAATCACGCCAAAGTTTTAGATCTTTTAAAGGCGTATCAGATTCATGTTTTACATTTGTACAGTACATATGTGAACAACAACGACCAAAAAGACTTAGGCCTGCAGTGTTCCAGCTTCAGCCACCAGCGGCCCGCCGACTATTGCTATATTTCAGTACAAATTGCAAAGTATAAATACAGTAAAATCTAAAATGTGTTTGTCCATAGAAGCCTACTTCTGAACAGCGAGATGGGTATAATTAAAGTCCATTTTCACATTAAAATCATTTTCGTAAGTTATACATTTATGATACTTATTTTTACATCACATTTCAGAGAGTTTTATTTTAGAACTATTTTCTTTGGCGGCATTATAATTGCGTTGAAATTCTTCAAAAATTAAAGAAAAAAACTAGTTAGAAATCATTATTCTTCTCCAGAAGGTACACAAAATTATAAACAAACACATTTGAAAAATATTTAAGTAAAACTGAAGTCATTACTGTGATGTGTAACATAAGAATATTGATGTGTGATTTCGGTTTATATACGACATACCCCTTGCATCTTGCTTCCCTTGCCACCAGTGTAAAAACTAACTAATAGAAAGAGTCCTGGCGACAGGTGTTAAGGCTAGCTTCTTATTACTATAGGGAATGGGCGTCTTTTTCCAAATACTGCGCAGTTGTTCTTTTAACAGGAAATATTGCATAGAAAATATATTTTAGTGGTGAAATCCTTTTCACATTATTTCTGAGAAGCGCGTTTCTTCGTGGATGAATCTTAAAAGGATACTCTACATATTACTTTAAAGAAAAATTACCTTAATTCAGGACTTTTTACATAATTTAGAGTAATCCAAACCAATATCATTACAAAGTGTACCCAAATTTGAGTGAAGAGCGAGTGCAAAACCATTAAAGAAAAATCACACTCGGTACACCTTACAAGAATCGAACCACAATCCCCCCTTCAATGGTAGTCTAATCTATTGCGAAAGTAGCGCCTTAGACAATTCAACCACTGAAGGGTGGGTTATTCACAAAAGTTGGCACTATCTTTGCTAAAAGATAGCCAATCGGTCGTCGGTATGGCTTGATTGCTGGACAGTCCAATAAGAACAAACTTGGAAACGACCGAAATGTTCATCATTATCACTTAAGACATATTAACTACTTACCTGATTAAAGACCATAAATATACTTTGAATTTTCCTTATTAGTATCATTATCTTGAAATAATGGCTCATATACTTAGATTGTTTGTCCAATGTGCCTTGGGAATGAGATTATTGATTTTTCACATTAATTATTTTGTGGAAATTAATTTTAGAAATAATCTTAAAATTAGTAGCATTTAATAGTATGCCTTAAATAGCTAAGACCCACACCTTAAACCAAGATATAAAAACCAACAATACCAAAATAATTGCTAAATTTAAAAAAACTTCCTTCAAGGAAAACCATACACAATTTTCCTAATAACTAACATGTCAGCTTTGTTTTCATAATGTGATTCATTATGATTACAAATATTTTATTATACTTGGAATAAGTTACAGGAAAATTGGATAGAAACATATAATAGGGAACAAATACAATATGGCTTTTACAATGAAAAGAACACAGTTCACACTTTACATTGCTGCCACTGAACAAAGAGGTATTGGCTGCCGCCCAATCCCCCCACCTAGGTTTCATTCTATCGGAACTCATCAGGAGGGAATGTGAAATGTGCAATGCAACTTCCTTAAAGAGGAAACCAAATAACACAAAAGACAAAAGGTATGAAAGAAAAATATTAGAGAATGATAAAACACTTTGATAAGAATTTGTAAAAGGAACTAATTAATAACATTAAGGACAAACACAGAAAATGGGCATTGGATACGAAAATATAATATAGTGATCGATTTTCTTCAAGAGGTAGCCATTGCCTCTTTATCCAGTGGCAGTAATGTAAAGTATGAAATGTGTTGTTCTCTTCATTGTAAAAGCCATATTGTGTTCTTTCCTTTTATATGTTTATATCTAGCTTGACTACACATCAATAAAATGTATCATTTTTTATTGAACTATTGTATAATCAATTAATATCAATTACCTATATATTGTGTTTAATGTTAATCTGTGTGTTCTCGCTGCTATTTAATGGAGATAATGGTGACATCTTAAAGGAAATAAAACATCACTCCTATCAATCAACGTTTCAATATCTTGAAACTCTTCAAGAGGGAAGTGTGGATAACTTATATGTATCAAGAATTTTTAGCCCACCAGAGAAGTTTTCGTCTTTCAACAACCATGTTGGCATCACTGAAGCCATCTTCTTGTTCAGTCTACTTCGAGGATTCCACTTGGTGTTGAAAAATTGAAGTGTTTATAAATGTACTAGGTTTTCTTTTAATTTTAATCAATGCATTTTATTTCATATTTAATATCAATCATAACAAAAATATATATACAAATGAACCACAATAATTTCAACTATATAATTCCTTGCCTTACCAATGCGTAGTGGAAATTACATAGTTCAAAATACACTGTCTTTTAAGGACTGATTAATATTATTAAACAACAACCAAGGTCTGAATGATAATTTTTTTTAAAAAAAGGTCAGGTTTTGATACAATTTATTTTTTTTTAAAAAAGACAATCAAAGTAGTGCCACAACACCATCCAAAGTTTCAAATAAACCAATCTAAAATATAAATTCAAATATTTATTTTATACAAAGATATAAATAGTACAGAACTGAAGACCTAAATTAATTAATGCACAAATGAAAACAATATTAAATATGAATCAATATTAATCTGCACATTTTGCTAATTTAATATTTTCAAACAATCGTTACTATTACCTAGATTAAGATGACTGGGAATTTAAAGGATAGAAGGCCCTGCTAGCTTTAATGAAGGTTTATTGATCTTGAAAACCTATTACAAACACAACTATATAGATGTATAGATATTATTCAAACTGTGTCATGAATGGCCAACTACTGCATGTTTTGTTTTTAGAATGGACTGCGACAAACAGTGAAAGTTTGAAGAACAAGATGTGTTTGTGTAAATCAGTTTGATTAAATTCACTATTTTATGAATTTGAATCTTGATAAAAAAAATTATTAACAGAGGAAATATAAATATAATAGAAAAATATAGAGAGTAATTAAATGTTAACAATCTTTCTTGTAAACTATTCATATAGCATTCATACATTCAGTTAAATGTTAAATTACTGGTCTGGGATCTAGATTTTAAGTTCATCCTATGATTATAATTGGTTTAGAACCACCAATAAGCAGTACAAGAGCTCTAAGACAAATTTCAGTTGGAAATTAAGAATCGGTGGGCGGTGGTAATGTTTGAGGATTTGAGGCTCAAAATCTGAAATGTTTTCAAATATCCTTAAGGATTTGAGGGGTCCATCTCTTATTTTTTAAACCATAAAAAAACCCAACCAAAAATAGTATACTTTGACACAGCTTCTGAAAATATTTCGTGTATATGATTAATGTTTGGTCCAAATTGAAAAAGTTGACTAGTGTACTACTAACCTAAATATAATAAAATATAGCTTTTTATAATAAAATGAATTGAAAAATGACACCTACACACAGGATTCGAACTCAAGACCTTTGGTTTGGTGTGCCAATGTTCTGCCCACTGAGCTACTCAAATTTTAAGCCACAGTCTATGAAGGACATCAGCCCCCGGCAACTCGGTTGTGTGTTTATGCTGCCAACTGTACCAATACACTGTACATACCAAGTGAATCAAGAGGGAAGAAAGCGACACTATATAGCTTTACATTCTTCCATATGAGCAAAAAACATGTTTCACTTTTTAAAGTACTCTCTGTTTACAGTGAGAAATTAATATTAGCTTGACGAGATACATTATTAAATCATAAGCTGCACCATAGCAGAATCATGGAAGGATGGTTGCTACCTTTAATAAAGTGACCCTACCTCATGGTGGTGATGGTGGTGGAGTTCAAATATTTCATACTCAACATACAATTTTATTATATTTAATATAATATTTACAAATTATAAACACCTATTGTTTGAACAAAAAAGCGTTTTAACAGTAAGGGATTCATTTTAGGCAAAAGATTTTTTAAGTCTCATTACAAATTCAATTAATTAAGCCAAGGAAGTAAAAGGAATGTTAAGGATTTGGCAATCAGATAAATCTGTGCCGGGACTGGGGATTGAACCCTGGACTCCCAGTACAGAAGTCTAACTCCTTACTCCAAGACTGCCAGGTCACCTGCTAGGGTGTAATGAGGTCGATTGAATAGAACTAGCTCAAGATAGGGATAGCATGTAATGAGGTGGACTGCATAAAACTAGCTCAAGATAGGGATAGCGTGTAATGAGGTGGACTGCATAAAACTAGCTCAAGATAGGGATAGCGTGTAATGAGGTGGACTGTATAAAACTAGCTCAAGATAGGGATAGCGTGTAATGAGGTGGACTGCATAGAACTACTGTAACATTGCAAGTGCGGCAATGAACTTTAGAATTCCTAATTCCATAGAGTAAGTAATATATTTCATCATTTAAAAATATTTCTATGACTAGAATTTGTTGTAATAACCAATGATTTTCAACCAAAAGCCAAACATTGTATTATATTGTATTTTCCAATAAATAGGCATGTTTTGGACACAAGTCCTATAAGATACGTTTTTCAACATGTTCATGGAGCAATAGTTCACTTTGTTGAAGTAAAGAGCACCATTTGTTGTGGTGATTATAAACTATTTCAATATATATCTTCAGTCTGCAAAGTTAACACATGTGTTATGTATCATCCAAGGGTGGTATTGAAGGCTGTACAAAGGTTTTATAAAGCCTGATTTCAAGAAAAAACTGTGGCTTATTTTAGAGTCATTATGGAAATAATTAATAAGCATTTACTCTACATCACAAGATTGGTATTAAAAATATAATAAGATGGTGCAATTTGCAATGACCTAAAATCTAATAATTTTGTTTCCAATTTGGCTTGATTCGAGTCATCGAATCAAATAATTCAAAATTCATATCAATACTATAGAAGATTTGCAGACCACTAATCTTGACCAAAAATGAATACATTCCAAAATGATTTTCTTATTTCATCTTAAAATACACATCTTATCCCAGAAACAGGTCAAAATAAATAAAAAACACAACATTTCACTATATGAATATAAAATAAAGTTGTAGAAAAGTGAAACGCATGTAAAAGTAAAAACCCAAACAAATATTTACAAACACTTCAATAATTTGATTGTTTCATGAAATCTTCTTCAGGAATAAGTAATATTTAGAATAAACAGGAAACTCAGTGATGCCAACCTTGTTGTGAAAGATGAAATCTTTTCTGGCAGACTTGAAATCCTCTCAAAGTTCTTCTGTTCTCTGTGGATTTCAGGTGTTGGAAAATCTAAAGTCACCAGATAAGTTTCACTCTTTCACAACTAAGTTGGCATCACTAAACCTAGCTTCCCTTTTAGTCCATTTATTACTACTTCCTGGAAAAAGATACCATGAACGCATAGAAATATTGAAGTGTGTATAAATAAATGATCTTTGTTTTTATATTTCTTATATGTGATTAATTTTTCTACAATTCTACCTTATATATTTAATGACATGTTAAATTTGATTAATGCACTTTAATCCCATAATAGCTAAAAAAAAATTCTTGAGCTATAAAAGATACACGCCACTAATTAACTAAACAAAATAAATATTTCAATGATGGTTGGCAGGGAGTATCGATCTTTAATTAAGTTTAAAAATATATTTTTTTTTAAACCAATTAAAATAACATAATAATTTTAACAATTACACTACTTTATGGCGGTCAAATTTTTTTCCCCCCCTTGTGGTAGTGTTGCAACTGTTTAAGCGGAGAGAGAAAGTTGGTATATCGACAAAAGGGGGCGTCATTTCTCTGGCGAGACGTCTGTGGCAGTGTCCGAGGTCTCCTCCCTTTCCTCCGGTTGATTCTTATGGGCGTCGGGCACCCACAAACCTGAGTCCACGCACCTCTTCATTTGATAGACTGCTTCCTCCTCAGGCATTGCAGCTATGGTCTTCTGGAGCAGTGGGATGTCTTGAGTCTCGAAACATTTCTTCAGCTCCTGGAGGGATTATCACATCAATAACAACGCCAATTAGAGCCTCAGTTGTCTTGTAGGGGTGTGCGAAGCCTCGACTTTGCTTCAAAACCAATATCAGCTTTGATTTTACTTTTAAAAAATTCTGGCTTTGACAATTATTACAACTATTCACCAATAATGGTCAATTTTATTGCCATTCTCAGCTGTTATATAAAGTAGCTAGAGAACAATATTATGGAAAAAAAAAAAATTGAAGTGAAATGTAAGTTGTGAGAGCTTAATTTATAAGAATAAAACTAAATAATACTAATAATGTTGCAATAAAACATTTTTCAAGTAGATTTAGTGCATAGTTATTTAAATAACCAAAATATTTTGTTTTATCAAGCAAAATACTAACTAACCACTAACTAACTACCAGCTAACTTTTGAATATATAAAATATTTTCGGAGCCGAATCAATTTGAGTTCACTTTAAATTTAAAAAGTGGATTTCGCACACCCCTCATATTTTGGATTGGAGCACTAGACTTAATAATGGTTTAAATTTGTAGGGACAGTGAGCACACTTATCTTAGTGATACTGGAATAAAAGTTGTTTAGAAACATGCTTACAGACAGCTTCTTCAGGTTAACGAAGTAGACTGATGCTCTTGGTTGACCTGAAGAAACACTCTGTGACAGTAAAGTTATGTTTTTAAGCATGTGTTTGCATGCTTTTTAATGTCCAGTAGCCTATCACCAAAGTAATAGTCTTCGATTTGTCATTATTTCAATTTTTATCGCTTAGGAATCTCAATTTTGATACTTAAATTTTAGCCTAAATTTTTAAATTTATGCTTCCTAATCCTTAACATTTACATTTTGACCTAATATGGAGAAGAGAAGTGCCCTTAAAGTGTAAGGACTTTGTACCCAAAATCAAATATGCAGCAGAAACCTGGACAATGTAAGAAAAACTAGGAAAGTGGAGGCCACGAGAATGAAGTTTGATAGGAGCATGTTAGCTGTCACAAGGAGAAACAAGATTAGGAATGAAGTTATTCGGGAAAGAGTGGGGGTACAGCGAGTACATGAGATAATAGAGGAAGCAAGACTGAGATGGTGTGGTCATAAAATGAGGATGTTGGCATACAGAGGATAATAGAGAAAGCAAGACTGAGATTGTATTGTTATGTAAGGAGGATGTTGGCATAGATAATCGGGATTTTTAATGAGCTCAAACCTAGATCAAATTTAAGGGGGTGATAACATTGATAAGCAACTTTTGTTAAAGCGATAATAGTTGCACCTTTTCAGATATAAATTCAATCCTAAACTTGGCTTAATGCAATTTGATCAATTTTATTTTGTTTCAAAACTTCAATGTCTTTCCCTTTCAATAATAATAATAATAACTGATAACTGATAATTTAATAATTCACTCTGACACCTTAGCCCAGTCGATAGTTTGTCTGTCTACTGAGCTAAAGGTCTTGGGTTTGATTTTCAGCATGGCCGAAAAATTTATTGTTGATGAAGTGTGTGTTTACCCCTTCACAGTGATGAATTAATGGCCGGGGTCTGGATGTTGTGTCTGTCCTAGTTTTTTAAGTTATATTATAAGGCATATGAAGCTACAAAAGGCCTAACAACTCGGTAGTGGAAAATATATGGCTTGAATAAAAAACTAGCCCAGGCTGGAAACCATAATGGATATAAATTTATCAATTCAATAATTAAATATAATGTAAAAAAAAAATTCTACCCATCTAGCAAGAGTCAAGACACAGGGTTCAACAGGCAACTGCATAATTCAGGCTAAAAAACAAAAATCAAGAAACCGCCAACAATAGAATCTAAATGACCATGATCAACATTTATCCATGCTGCCATAGTCCAGTTTGTGTTTTACTCTCTTCTGATGAAGATTACACAACTTTGTGTATTGCTGTGTTTTAACTCTGGCGTGTAGGCTTTGCCCTTTTATCCTCCATTAAATCTTTCGATACTACTTCATTCATTGCCATTTTAACGTTCCGAGTAAGAACTCACACTAAAACCTAACAAGATGTTTTTTTATATCTATTGAATATATTCGATTCTAGGTAACTTATGACTGACCTCTGGCAGAGACTCAAACACCTCCACGGGGTCAAGCCCTCCAGGACCAAGCCTCTCTTTTCGCTCCTCTTCTTCCGCTTCCTTCACCTTCTCCGCTGCGCGCCGCGTAATGCGCTCTTTGAATTGTTGCAATTCATTATCGAACGAGTTCTTGTATTCCACTTCGGCCACCTGTATTCTGAAAGACACATATTTAAATGGAGTGAGGCACCAAACATGAGTGGTGAATAAGGTTTAAGTGCACGACCATTCAACTGAAGAGAAGATGTGATATCCCAAACCCATTGGACCTGGCCGTAGATTGAACCTAGGCCCATCAAGCCCTGCCTGAATGGTCGGCTATACCAATGTTTCACTCACTTGCTGAAGAAGGAGGAAATGCATGCTCTGGGGTCGACCTCCAGTTGTTTGGCCAGTTCCAGGATATACTGCATGCAGATGCACTGGTGAGCTGCATGAGCCATCAGGTCATGTTTCTACAACAAACAGTGCAGTTGTATACCAAACATACTTATAAAGCATTACAATAGGTTGAAAACCAAGCTTAATGTATTTATAACGATAAATAGCAGGTAAGTCAGTGCTGCCATTATTTTTTTACTAATAAATTCGTGTTTTCCAGTTTTTACAGAAGGAATTTCCATTATTCCAGGACACATATACACAGTGGTCAATGTGAAAACATGTGATTTATGTTTAAAACTGGATGGTGAGGAGAATAATGGAAGCAATTAAAGGAGTAAGAATGGTGGAAGAATGAGGATGTTAGAGTACATGAGATAGTAGAGGAAGCAAGGCTGATATGGTATGGACATGTAGTAAGGGTGGAGAACGACGGGGTTGAGGTTTGGAGGGGGAAAAAATTGCAGACAAGACAAAGGAAAAAAAGGGAGTAGCAGATAACCGCAAGTGTGTGAGTCAGAGGAGTTGAATGGACAAGAGTAAGGGAGAGTGGTGAAAGGGTAGCTAGAGGAATAAGAGGAATTTTACTAAAGTGACCAGGCCACAGCCTGGAAACAGCTGATGATGGTGATATTTAATTCAAAAAGCTACCAAGTGATATGGTTTCCTGAACTTACCCCCTCCATCTCGAGGTTGATGCACCAGATGACCAGGTAGTTGGCCGTGTCTTCGCAGGCCAAGTGCGGGTTCTCTTGTAGGAACTTCTTGCTGTCGTCATACTTGCGGAACATGCCGTACTTCTTGAGAAGCTTTTCGTTCTCCTTGACAAACTTCCGCATCCTCTCTTCCCGCTCTTCCTCGGACAGTTCCTCCTGTCGGGGCGGAGGCGCTTTGTTGATCACGGTTTTGGTGAAACCTGGGTTGCTAATTGTGTCGACATTCCATGGGGCTACCTGCGACAGTACAAACAATCTAGCCTATTTAAATTACAGTTCTCAAGTTTTAATTTCTTTGACGATGATATCTTTGAAAACTTTTGACTTTCTTCAAAAATGTGTCAGCTTTGACTTAGCGAGGTGTTTTGATATAATCGGAATATGGTACAAGAAAGTTGGATAGAAACATATAAAAGGGAATGAACACAATATGGCTTTTAAGATGAAAGGAAGAACAAAGATCATAATTTATCTTGTTGCCACTGGACAAAGAGGTAATAGCTGCCTCTTGAATAAAATGGATTGTTACCGTCCAATCCCTTGACCTCCCTCCTGGTGAGTTCTGATGGAATCAAACCTAGGTCAAGGGAATGGGCGGTTATAATAAATTTTCTTCAAGAGCTTATTTTTTTGTTAAGACTATATTGTGATTGTTCCTTTTATTATATGTTTCTATCCACCTTCCCTGTAAGTTATTCCAAATCTAACACTATGTTTGTTAACTTTAGCATAGTACAATACACCAAGGTAAAACTGCTGTATTTCAGTTTAAGATGAGTGTCCATTACAAATGTATGTTCCTATACCAGAGAAACTTGTGGATTAATTAAATTACATGTTAAAAGAATATTGTAATTTTTCAACTTAGGGTCCAAGGAGATTGATGGAGATGAAGGACGTAGGAAAAAGGACGGAAGAAAGATCAATGATGGGAAAAGCAAGTGAGTGATTGAGAAAAGAATGAAAGCAAATATGGGAGGAAGAATGGTGGAAGCACACAGACAAAAGCAGTTGATGATCAATTTAGGACAAAATCTGTTACATACTTTTGCAATTAAATACCTTTTACATTATATTGAATAACTACACTAGCCTGCGATGATTCTGCTGTCTTGGTGAAAATAAGTGATTTATATGTAAACCGATGTGCTGATTTCGAAAATGCCAACAGTTTTTTTTCCAAGACGAAGTCAACAAATTCCTTGGAAATGTAAAAGACATACAATATAAAGAAATTGTGAGACATATGTTAAGAAGACTTCAAGATCTCGAGTGCGATATGAGTTTAAAACTCCACTTTTTTTGTACTTTCACCTTGACTACTTTCCTTATAATTTGGGAACTCTCTAGTGAAGAGCAGGGTGAAAGATTTAAACAGGAAATAAAAGAGATGGAGAGAAGATACCAGGGACGGTGGAGTGTAACAATGCTAAGGGACTATGTTTGGTGCTTGAAAAGATAAGATACGCAACTAAGGACAATATAAATGTAAATCAAAGCAGTCCTACCAAGCAAAGACAAAATTCTTATCTTGACACACTGATCATTTTTAAAGGTATGTAGGTACTCGGTTTAAATATAGTAGAAATAAATTGTTTATTTTGTTTTTAATTTTGTGATGCTCTTTATTACCCTAAAACTCCACATTTTTAGCATATTTTTGTGATTTGTATAAAAATCACAATTGAGACAGGTAAATGCACTTTAGCATTAAATTAAGCATGTCGGAATTCGTTAAAATCACTTTTTCACATTTGAGACGGCAGGAAAAAAGTTTTATTTTGCAAGCCAGTGTTATGTATGAACTAAAGTGCATTCAGCAAAAACCATTTGTACATTTTACATTTATATTTAGTTTCTAACATATATAGCTAATGAAGAATATAGTATTTTTCCAACGTAATACCATTTTTTATAAATTACTCAAACTTTGATGTGACTTTGGGAATGTACAATGTATATTAGTTGACTTTTCTTTGAATCAAAAAGGGGGTAACATACCCCTAGAGAATATTAGGGCTATTTAATGTTAAAGTTGTAGGGCTGGATGGAATCCCAAATGCTCTGGAATTTATTAATTCCCAAAGCAAGGATGAGATGGCTATTTCTCGGAACGTTTTGGGAAGAAAACAACGCATGTTTCATGTTCTAGCAGTTACTTTTAACTCACAATTAATGTTATCTATATAATACAATTTTATAATGTTATATTTATATTTTACATAATTTTATTTATACAGTTCATGGTCGGTCTTACAGTTTGAGTAAGTTCTCAGTGATTTTACAAAGCCCTTTAAGATTCTCACCGTTTCTTTCTTTCTGAGTTCTTCGTCTTGTTTTTTCATTTTCTCCGCTTCCTTTTCCAGTTCTTCCAACGCTTTCTTCATCTCCAGCATGTCTCCGCTGCATGTTTCCTTCTCGGCTAGCTTCTTTTTAGCTTCTTCTAGTTTCTTTTCATGTCTGAAAACCAAAAGTTGAGGCAGACATCACAAAAGGTGCAACAAACATAAATTAGTAGGCTAAATATAAAACAAGAGCATGCCTATTTATTGTCAAACAATAACTATAAAGCTTATAGATTAACTTAATATTTACTAAGTAGTAGGAATGGGTTGTGAAATAACAACCTGCTTCTTTGTCAATGCTCCTCTGACGTCACAATCACAGCCTGCTCCTTTGTCACTGCTCCTCTAATGTCACAATCACAGCCTGCTCCTGACAGATAAAAGGAGCTGTTCCTTTTTGTCACTTGTCTGTTCGAGACGTTCCACTTTTTACTCTATGGTCATTTGTTTTCTCTAAGCTTCTATTGTTTTCTCTCTGTCAAGGCTACATTGTTACAATATTGTACGGTAGATGTTAGCACAAAACAGTTATGTATTAGAAGTGTTTATCAACACTTGGCATTTCTCTTCTCTCTGCCACAGGCAGCGCTAACAGGTCCGGAGTAAACGTGTTCCTAGTTTCTCTGTCACAGGCAGCGCTGGAACAGGTCCAAAGTAACCTTGCTCCTCGTCTCTGTTACAGGCTGTGCTGTAACAGGTCTGGAGCAACCTAGTTCCTTTATGCTTGAGAGATAATTTGGAGCAGTCGTACAGTAGAAAGGAAGTGGATGCTTTGTGTTCTTATCAATGCGCTGAGATCAACTCAGACACAACTTTACTTACCTATCAAAGGCCTAATTTAGAGTTGGCTTGGGGAGTCACAAATGCATTTTGAAGGGGAAAGCTGTTGTAGTACAAAACATTATATCCATGATACAAGGGTAGTATGTAACGTATTCACACAATAAATTGTTAAATATTCCAAGATTCGAAGATAAAATGGAAATTCAAATTCATAAAATAGTGAAGTCAACTCAACTCTAATTAATTGTATCAAATCTTTATGAAATCATATGCTACAATACATCAAATATAGGCCAGCCCAAATTTGCATATGCCCTAGATATAATAGTAAATTGTTAGACACATCAAGATTTTGTGATAGACATATTTTTACGAACCTTTACTCAACACATTAAATTTTCTTTCAAATTGCATTTAAAGACCATTGCACACAGCATTTTTTAAAACTCTTGAAACCATGCCCGTTGAATTTACGGGCGGCCGTTCTTATGAAATTCGCCAAGCCTGTCAATTCTACAGGGTTTTGAATTTAAATCGCCATAACATCTTTGCCGGTGTTTTCTATCAGTTTGGTTACCGTAGTGCTATGCATTCCTTGGACTGTTAGTTCAGAGTTGTGGTCATAGATGGCGTTTCACTGCACACCTGAATGGAGTTTTTATAACTAGAACAATCCTGCATTTCACCTTCCAAGTAGCTCAAGTTCAGTGATTCTTAGAGCAAAGAATAGAATGCAGGTCTGTTTCTTGTGTTCGTGCTGCATAAACAATTGAGAGAAAATAGCATAAATATTGAATTTAGCTCATGATATAGATGGCAATGATGATGCAATATACGAAATGGCAGAATTAATGATAAAATATAGAATCCAAAGCTGTTTACGAAATTGAATGCTATGTTATAGTAGGACTATCTCACAAACGTAGATATGAAAATATTATTTTATACTATGTTTCTTCAATTAAGAACAATATGTGTTTGAATGATAAATCCTTTATCTATAAGCTATCATAATTTGTAACGTATGAACTACAATCTCACGGGTAGGCCTATAGTCAATGAAATATAGTTGTATAATAAATTTATTTACAAATCAGCTAGCATTTAAAATTGAGGCTATTCATTATGAGCTTATATGCATATTTTATTGTATACATAGACATATATCTATCACCTAGATCTAGTTTAACAGCTGATTGTATGAGTTTATTATTTCTATGACTTTTTGTTGTTTTTACCTTTTACACTACTTTGAATAAGAACCTCAATAAGAGCACTTTACAAGATATCACACGAGATTAAAATTATTCATAATAAAGAAGAATGTAGCTACAAACTGGTCTTTGAACTTTTAAAATCCAATATGTGGCTGTGGAGATTTTTTTTTTAAATCCCTAAACTTGCCTGGTTTCTGCATGTAGGTACATAATCTTGAACTGGTACTGAGAGTGTTAAGTAATAATAATATATTTGTGAAATAAAACTGAATAAAGTATTTTTGCAATATTGATTATTTTGCCTTTTAAATGTGAATTAGTGTAAATTTTGTTGACTTAAATGCAAACTAATAAACACGCCATTCTAACAATTTTGTCATTATTTATATTTATCCTGAGAGTGTCTGAAAAAATAAATAGCTTAGTAGGCTACCAAATGCGATAAAACAAAAAAAAAATCCTTAAACCAAAGATCATTTGTAAAAGAAGTGATTGAACTGGTTACAGCTAGGTCCAAAGTGTCCAAATACAAATAGGCCTATTAGAAGAAGAAATTAACACTAATTTATATTTAAATTTAAGCTAGGTTGAGATATTTTTACCTTCATGGCTTTCTTTGGTCTTCTTCAATTTTATGTCACTATTAAATCATGCTGTTTAATAGTGTTTTATATTAAAAATTAATTACTAGAATAATAGATGAATAATAATTTAAAATGTTAATATTTAAGTATTTTTGAGAGAGAAAGCAAATATTCAAAAAATGGCTTTTACATATAAATTGTAAAAATAATGATGTGTACAGTAGCCGCATGACTTCTTTGGTGCTGACTGACAGCTCACAGCTGACTTCTGACAGTCAACATTTAGGTATATACCTATATGTTGACTGTCAGAAGTGACAGCTGCTAAACACATGTTTTTGCAAATCGTATGGTTCGGCGTAGGGATACATAATTTGGTCTGGTAACTTTTCAAAGCCGTCATCTCTCAGCTGTAAGCTGTCAGTCAGCACCAAAGAAGTCATGGGGCTACTGTAGAACAAGTGTACATGTCGAAAGTGGCTGCATTATCTGATAGCTTTTTATCTTAATTGATCACTCATATCCTGTCTTAAAATATGAGTGAAGAATGACTCAGGGCAAATGATGACCCCTGAATAGCTTACAAGAAAGAGCATTAGCGCGTTAAGCCAAAGGTCATAGACTCAATTCCTGTGTCCAGGTGTCATTTTCAAATGTACCTAAAGAATAAGATATTTATATGTGACTGTAACTGTAACTAGAAAATCTAATAGCTCAGCTATTTAATCCATCAAAATATAGTTTAGTCAACATTATAAATACTTTATTACCGTATGCCGAGTGTACTCACTCTTTTTTGGTCTTTTCGAATAGTTCTCGTTCTCTTTTCTGCTCCTCCATTCGCTCAATACGAGCCTGATGCCTCCATCGGAACAGTGACGGAGTATCTATGTTGGGGTGTGTTTCATCTTCATCGTCGGATATCTGTTGAAAAAATAATAATTTAATGACTGAAGACATAAGAGAACTTTACAGTGTGTATAAAGTTTGATAAAAGATTATAATTAGGCTATTCAAATAAAATAAAATAAATTTTAGCACCGTGTTTTACTACCTGTTCAAGTTATACACCTATGTAGTAAGTACACTAACAGGTTAGGGATTATGAAGGCTTAATTTAAAGGAAGTGCACCCACACTTGTGTGAAGAGAGTGTAGAAAACCATTAAGGAAAAAAACCTTCTGTGAATCCCACCCAGGATCGGAACCCAATCTTCCAGTTTTCAGCATTCTAGTCCAATGCGAGGTTAGTGTGTTAGACCACACAGCCACCAAAGAGGGTAAAAAATTGGGTTAATGTTAATTTTTAAAAAAATACAACATCAATTAAACATGGTCGATCAGAGCTAGACAAAATCATCCAGCATAAGTCTATGTTTTTAAACTTATATATTAGAATATAATTAGTCTTAATTTGAAGTTAAAGGTAAGAAATAAGTTAAACTTCAAGATTGTACACTAATGGACATAAAAATACCTTTAACTTGACACAATCTTGATTACCTTCTTTTTTTGTTTTAATGTTTTGTGTAGGGTTTAAATTGATAATGTTAAAGCTTGTTTCATGTTAATTCATTAGAATTTGTTCAAGTTGTTTCAAAGGCAAAATGAAAAGGAAAAAGCTTTTAAAAAAAGAGTGAGCTTTACCAATCCAGATTAATTTACCAACAATATAAGGCCTATAGATGGACATTTAAATGACAGTTCTGAAGTCGAGTTATTTTAGGCAATGTTACTTGGCGGGAAGTAATTTTGTAAAGTAGGTGGAAATGTATTACTTTTATAATAATTTAACAGTACCTACTATAAATCCTACAAACATTTAATATCAATTTTAATATGTCCCCAATTATTAGTTGGTTAATTCTGAATGAAGTTTGGTTGTGTTATGTAACAAAGAAATTTGTATTTCCTAGCCTACATTGAAACCAAACATATAGATACAAGCAATTTTTTGATGGTTTTTGCTGTTTTAAAATATAAGATCTTGCGCAGGCAATGGTAAATTCAAGCATATACAACCATATACATTATATTTAAATCTCTTTAATAACAGACCACTTTAAGGATTTAAAAAAATCCATCATTAGGAATTGTTTGATTTGATTTACTTACTTCAAATAAAATGCTTGACCACAATTTAATCTATATGAACCAACTGAGCTTAGGTATGGAAATAATCTAAGTAGGCCTACTGGTATTACTTTCATTGAAAATACTTTTGAAAAGCAATTTTAATTATATAAGGACCTTAAAACAAATATTTTCAACTTTAGTTTCAACGTATACCTGACCTATAGAATGTCAACTTAATTAGTAAAATATAGTATCTAGAAAAGAAATTCATATAGGTTATATACAAAATAAAATGTTATGTTTACATGTATAGTTCAATTTGAAAGACCTTTCTAGAAGACACCCTTAAATGTATTTTTGATGTCCAATAATGAAAAGAGCTAAATATAAATTTACAACTATGCACTGCTATAATAATTAGTATTAGATGAGTGAATCTACAAATATATATATTAGTTTGATTTGTATACAACTTAAAAATACAATACCTCTATATCCTTCCACTTGCTGTAATCTACCATCTTTGATTTGTCTTCAAGTTCTACTATATCAACTACTTTTATAAATCTTTTCCAAAGATAATAATAATAAGACCAAAGTATAGAGAATCTTAATGTATCAGAAGTTGTGATTATGGCAAAGTTTATCTTTTACCACTACGTGTCTCTGCTACATAGTAAAAATAAGCTCTTTTGGACAGACACTTGTATATTAATTTTTTCAATAGTATTTACGTTAAAGTTAAATTAGTTAAATTGATTATTCTAATCGTGGGTTATATTAACATATCCATTTTTTTTAACTAAATAAAATTATGTTCACAATAATTAGATCCTTAGGTGCTGTCTTATGTGATTGAACGAAAGTGACTGGCGCTAGTGGCAAAGCCATGTGGAGGGAAAATATAAATTGCACTCTTGGCATGAGAGTGTCCTACGTAAAGATGAAGTGGATTGGCGCTGGAAAATTTCAAGTGGCTGACGCAGGGGCGGATTTACGCATAGGCCTAGTAGGCAAGTGCGTACGGGACCAAATTTTAGGAGGGGAGAATTAGCACAAAAAATATGTATATATTTTTTTCTCCCACTTAAAATAACGTTATGGCTTTGGTGTGTGTGGGAATGTTGTGATGTGTTGTTTTCGTTCGTGCATTGGAGTTAATGGAGAATTTTACATATATAGTGGAAGGAGTAGGAATGATGATGACCTAGTCATACTTTCTCATGCTACCCGCCTTCTCCCCTCCACACTGTATCAAAGCCATTAGTCATTTCTTATTAGCAATAGCAACAGGTTGGGGTGGCAGTACAGGTTAGATACAAGTAAACCCGCTTCTCCACTAAGACTTAGAAGCAATAGTGTTGCTTTTGTGTTACAAGTGTGCCTGTGCATACACTAGTTGAAGAGTCAGTACACTTAAAATCTCATTTTCTAACAAACACTATATTTGAAAAGAAACTATGTCCTCTTGAGCTGTGTTGTGTCAATTTATACTAAAAGAGAAACTACAGGCGATCTACCCAAATATTGGCATTGCCCTCAAAATGTTCAGTGTTCCCATGTACTTTAGTTTCTGACTCCAGAGCAGAACGTACTGTACCTTCTTGTGGCTGAGAAGAGTAAAATATTAGCTGCCTACAAACATGACAGAGGAACGCTCTAATTCATTGGCAATCGTATCAATTGAAGGTCACTTTTTGGAGAAAATGTATTTGTTCGGCATCATTAACCAGTTCGCTCAGCAGAAATCAAGGCGAAAGATGTTATAGACAATTTTATTGTTGTGTGTATGCTAGTTTTTATTTGTAGAAACATGTTCTACAGTCCACTAATGCAAACTTTATATTGTTAAATTTGTGTATTCTGAACGTGTAAGAAACTTTATTTCAATTTTTAAGCCTTTGGATTTTTACTATGTTTAAAACCTCAATATAATAAATAATCAAATAAAATAAGCAATTTGTATCTGTTGTTTAACAGATAGCATTTGTTTTTATGGTAAATGTGTGTTGGGCGGTAGGGGAATATGGGGTTTAAAAGGAGGTAAATTAAGGTAGGAAGAGTGGGCGGTAAATTATGTAGTGTCCAAGGGCGGCAGAGTGGTAAATCCACCTCTCGGTTGATACAATTAAATAGTCTGATATTTTCACGCAAACCGCACTAGTTAAACTAAGAGCATTTGCTCATGCATTGTGTTTTCAGCCTTAGCAAACCTGGATTCATAAAGATTCTTTAATTATATTTATATTTTTCTAAATAAAAACAAAAATATTTATTTTGGGGGG
>CABFOW010001486.1:58824-85554 GCA_902141385.1 Timema californicum
TGGGGGGGGGGGGGGGAATTTGGACGGTCTAGGTATTCACAAGTTAAGCCAGTTTTTCCATGAGCACAGTGTCCATTCTTCTTACTCTTTATCTAACAACCAACATCACATTTTTTTAATCATCTTTTAGTAACTACGATTAAACCAAAATTCACAAACCTACATGTTATTTCGAACCGACACAGCTACCTTAACTGCAACCTTACCCCTCCCACAGGCTATCCTGACAGATCGAGCCCATGGGGGGTAGGGTCTAGACTCTAGATAATTTACATTATATATTAATAAATATAATATTGTATTTAAATATATATTACACATAAATCACATAAATATTATATATATATATAAATAATATAATATTTATTAATATAATATATAAGTACATAATTATTTATTAATACAAATTATATATTAATATTATAAGTTATTAATAAATATAAATTAGTTTTAATGTATAATATAACATAGAGCAGATAAGTGTTGTTTGTCATCTTGGAATTATTTATATACATCGTGTATAGATATATTAGCACCAATAGACTAAAGATGTGTTGTTTGTCATCTCTGAATTTGTTTAATTCTGGAAAGCTGTTACTTTTGTATTTATCTAAATAAGGCTCAATAACTGTTTGCCAATTTGATATTGTAGAAATTCTAATAATAACTATATCACAAGAAATAGTTTTTTATTATATTGATTCATTTTAAGCATAGCAACGGCGAATATTTTTTGTCAACAGCAAGATAGAATAAAACAATGATTACATTATCTAGGATCTCCTTAAACTGAGTTTGATACAGGATCTAGGATTAACATATCAGAATAAGGTTCACACAAATCTTTGGTGAGTGACTAATTGTACATTGTTCTTTCTTATTTCAACACTCTTCCTCACTCGTCAGACTCGTTTTCCAAGTCCAAACGCACATACTAGTTGACAATGCCTGGGAGAGTCCAATGCCTTGGTGAGAACATCCACTTCCAAAGTTTCCATTGGCTTGTAGTTAGTTAGTTGATGATGATGTCTCCAGTCAATACCTTTTGTCTAATAAAGTGTTCTCTAATGCTGATATGTTTGGACTTTGAGCTTATGATGTTATTCTTAGTCAAACTTTGTGCAGACAAATTGTAATTAAGTATTGCAATTGATTGGTGAGGCACACCCATGTCGTGTAATATCTGTTTTAAGTGTATTGCTTCTTTTTCTGCCTCTATCAATGACATGTATTTGGCTTCCGCTGTAGACAGAGCCACAGTTCTCTGTTTTCCTGATTCCCAGCTGATAGAATTCGCTGCAAACTGGAAACAGTATCCTTAATAAGATCTTCTATCTTCTCCAGTTGCCCAATCAGCATCTGCCAACCCAATAAGTGGCTTACTAGTTTTCTTGAAAACCAGTGTGAAATTTTTGGTTCTCTTTAATTGGCACAAAACTCTTTTGGCAGCTAGCCAATGCTCTTTCTCAAAACAGGTGTTGTACTAACTTAAGAAGCTGACTGTATGTGTTATGTCTGGCTCAGTAGCCACAGACAGATACATGAGTGAACCAACCAGGTTTTGATAGGGATATTTTTCGATATTTCCAGGATTCTTATGTAACTTCATGCCAGGTACCATTGGAGTTGCAACAGGTTTACAGTCACTCATGCTGTATTATTTGAGAAGTTCTTCAATGTATGCTATGCTGAAATCATAGCATCCTTGTGGCAGAGCTCGATTCCTAAACAATAATGTAGTTCTTCAAGGTCTCGCATTTCAAAGGATTTTGTTAGTTCTTGTTTTAAATCATTCAGATGTTGTTGATTTCTTGATGCCACTATAATGCCATCGACATATATGGCTATCAATGTTTGTTCCCCCTCTTTAGCAGTAGTAGATGTGTGTATACAAGGGTCAGCTTGTGAGGGAACGAAACCCAATTGCTTTAATTTCAAATCCAACCTTTTAAACCATTGCCTACCGAATTGTTTTAAGCCATAAACGGTTCTTTTAAGTAGGCATACTTTGTCCTTATCTGATTTTCGAAGCTTTTCTAGCATCTTCTTAGCTCTGAAAAATGTAAAATGGTCTTTGTTGTGGCTTTCTTCCATTATTATGTCACATAAAAATGTTTCCAACATGTCTGGTTTTTGCATTAAGATTCTTTCTTCAAGTTCACTATTGAGGAAGGCAGTCCAAATACCCATTTGATTAACTCTAATGTCTTGATTAAGTGCCACTCAAAGAATAATTATAATTGAGCTCAGTTTTGTGACAAGAGCATAGGCTTAAACAAAGTCAATTCCCGCGCGCTGAGCAAAACCTTTTGCAACAAGACGAGCTTTCCTTCTTCCTAATTCCCTATTGGCTTTATATTTATTTTTCAATACCATTCTACTACCTATCAAATTGTCACCTTCTTCTCGATCTACACTTTCCCAAGTTTCATTTTTAAGTGAGATTTTATTTCCTCTTTCATAGATTTTCGCCATGTTTCTCCATCACCTCCTTCTAATGCATCTTTAACATCACAATAGGCTGACACATCATAATCTGACATCCAAATTGGAAGTTTCTTATTACGTTTTGGCCTTGAGTTTACTTGGTCTTCATCTGAATCTTGCGCTTCTTAGTCTGAAATGTCCAAAAGGTATTGAACTTGAACAGGCGGACCTGGAAGAGTTATTTCATCAACATTTTCTTCATTAATAACTTCTTTGTTATCCTTATTAGGTTGATCATCCATTACTATATCGTTGTCTCCTCTTCTCTCATTTGAGTCATAGAATTGTTTATTCAAAACCCTAACATTTCTTCTGATTTTGATTTTCCTTTCATTAGGCATTAAAATTCTATAAGCTTTCGAATTTCAGAATAGCCGACAGAAAATCCTTCATCTGTCCTGGAAGAAAACTTTCCTTTGCCAGTTTGTTTGTTCAAAACGAAGGCTTTGTTGTCAAATACATGAAGATGTTGAACCGATGGAACTCTTCTTACCCATTTTCGAAAAGGTGTTTCGCCTTTGAGGGTCCTTGATTGAGACCTATTACGCAGGTAGTTTGCTGTGTGAATTTCCTCAGTCCAAAATGATGGGTGCAGGTTTGACTCCAACATGAGACATTGGGCTTTATCAAGGTGGGTTCTATTCATCCTCTCAGATAAGCAATTTTGTTGAGGGGTATACGGTGTAGACAGCCGCCTCTGAATTCCACATTCGTTTAGAAAACTTTCAAACTTTTTGTTGCAGTATTCTGAGGTTTCATTATCAGATCGCAGAAATTTAATTTTGTTTTCTGTAAAATTCTCAACCTGGTTTTTATATACTTTGAAAACGTCTAGAACTTTATTTTTATGTTTTAAGAAATAAACTCGGCTGTAGCGCGTTTTCTCATCTGTAATGGTTACACAATATCTTGATCCGCCAGGGGATTCTACACGCTTGGGACCACAAACATCCGAATGCGTTATTTCCAAAACTTTGAGGTTTTCTGGAACCTTTCTTGTAGAGAAAGGAGCTCGGATCAATTTTCTTTTGATACATACCTCACAATCACTCTTTTTGAAATCTAAGCCTTCTAATGTTGCATTTGTGCACGCCAACTTTAAATCTACTTAATTTAAGTGAGCAAGTAATTTTTTATGCCATTTTTTCTTTCATGTTCTTCATACACTTTATTTGTTACTTCTACAGCCTTAGAATCAACATAATATAGCCCATTTGACTTCTTAGCTTCTAATACTACATTGCCTTGAGGATCTGTTACTAATGCTTTGTTCTTTTTGAAAAAGACATCGAACCCTTTATCAGTCACTTTGGGTACTGATAGTAGATTTGTGGTCAGACTTGGTACAAACAATGTGTTAGGCAAATTAATTTTGTTCAAATCTTGCATTTCGATTTTAACTAGGCCAGTCCCAATAATAGAATTTGTAGTATTCTCAGAGGCCAGTTTAAGAGTCCCATGTCTAAGGCTTTCAACAAAATCCTGAAAACTGTCTTTATGTCTACACATATTAGAAGTGCATCCACTGTCAATGCACCATGATGAAACTTCAGACTCACCTGAATTAGATGAAAGGCGCTGTTCTTCCATCTTGAGAGTTGACTCCTCTATTTTTATTTTTGCTCCAACAGTTCACGGCATTTTGGTCGATCCGTCCACATTAATGGCATTTGTATTTAAATTGAGAGGTTGAGGGAACATTAGTAGGTTTTTGAAAAAAACTTGAACGATTTTTGTTCTTTGTTTTTGTTTAGATTAAAAAAAAGCTTCCTCCAAGGTCACACTATAATTTTTGTTTCTGGCTTTAAACTCTTCAATTATTTTGATTTTTTAAGTCCTCTGGGGTAGGCAAGTTATCCCTGGACTCACTGGCAACTCTAAAATTTTCCAAGGATTTAGATAGGCTAAAAAGCATCATCATGCTTAAAAGATCGGGATTCATACTGATTTCCAACTCTTCAAGCCTATCAACAGCGTCAGTGAATTTATTTAAATGATTACGGACGTCGCCCCCCCTCATTCATTTTCTGAAGGATCAATTGTTTCAATAAGGTGGCTTTTCCAACGGGGCCTTTACTTTGGTAAAGCTTTGATAACGTATCCCACACATCTTTTGAAAACTTACAGTTCTTAATATGTTTAAGTTCACTGGGAGATATAATTAAGGTTAGATCTGACCTTGCATTAATATATTGTTCCTTATATTTCATTATCTCATCATCATTGGCTATGAAGCATTTTTCTTTACCAGAGACATATTTCCATAACCCACTTCTTATCAAATCTGCTTGTGCTTGAAACTTCCAAGTACCGTATTTATCTTTTTTAAGTTTACAAAATTCACCATGACAAAAAAAAAACTATTGTTTAACTAGCAGCACGAACTAGAACACTTTCACAATCAACGAGCAGAACTTAATACGTTCATCTAAACTATAATATCTTACAACAGTTTTAGAATCAGTTACTAAATTTATTCTGAGCACATATCTGGGCCCATAACCTGTAGAAATTCAAATAATAATTATATCGTAAGAACTAATTTATTATTATATTGATACATTTTAAGCATAGCAACGGCTAATATTTTTTGTCAACAGGATCTAGGATCTCCTTAAACTGAGTTGGATACATGATCTAGGATTAACATATCAGAATAAGGTTCACACAAGTCTGATTTTGAACTCTTGTTACTTATTTCTTGTATTTGCCCACGCAAGATCAGCGCATAGATTCACTGTTTTGCTCCGCACCGCTTCGCCTGCACTGTTAGTGCCACTAACTTTAGTTCGCTCACGCACATTATTATATGAGTATTGATATTGATGATGTAAATTTGTAATGTACATGCAGTATTTGGTTTAGATCTATAGGTACTGTATTTAGTCGTAAATTGGACGATCTGTCTAAATGACGTGTTATACTAGGGAAATCGTATGATATAGTGCGGTTTATGTTGAATATGGGCACAACACCAGAGTAATTCTTTAAGATTTAAAAAAATATTTTCTTAGTAGGCTGATATTAACAATTTCTTGGGATTTTTAAATCTTTTAATGGTAGAATTTAATCCAAGTTATAATATAATTTATACACATATATTATTTAAATCCTAAAGTGTATTGGTTAAAAGCTAATATTTATTTTTAAATACTATTTAAAACGTTTCTTCAGTATTTGCCATCAAAACTGCATATATAAGAATATCTGTATATCTTTGAACTTGATAAAGGAGTATTATGCTAAATAATATAACAGAGAGGTGTAGCGATAATATATAGAACTACGTCTATAAATTGTTTCTCAGTCACAGTTAATAGTACGACAAACAGCCTTAAATACATCTTAATAGACAAACTATTTCTTTTTTTACAGAAGTTTTAGAATGTTGTATACAAATAAACCTATAAAAATTACAAATAAACTCAAAACAAACCTTATATTATATTAACCAAACAAATTTTTTTTTTTAGGCGAGTGAACGTTTGTGAGCACTGAAATATTTTAACAAAAAGTAATAAACAAAAACAATTTATAACCAAATTGACACTAAACCAAACTAGTATGGCGTCTGGAAGAGTGAGGACAAAATTAGAGAAATCAGGAGGTTAGTTTGTCTAACCTCTATATAAATGTTTGTGTATGTATTGCATGTAAAACAGATTAAAGGCCTTATGCTTAAAATTTGATTAGTATGTGACTAATAGATTAAGAAAACACTTTGCAGGTAATATGTACAGTCCAATTTTCCTAGGACTAGTCTTATTTGAAATATAAAAAAGTGACTATCATTGAACTAATGTAAAATGGAACTGTCACGTTTTTTAGACTTCAACTCCTATAAAATAAACCTATTAAAATTGTAAAATGACACTAATATTTATTTAAAGAAGTTTTGGATTTTCTTTAAAGTTTGTGATATTAAAACCAGACTTGACATGATAGATTAAATCTCAAAATATTGACCCAAGACTTCAGTAAAACATCCATTTTTTTCAAGTACTCTTACAAATAACTTAAGACTATTTGCACATGATGAATTAGAGTAAATATATTTTGACAGTGTACTTGTTTTATTAATATAATGTTTATAATTTTTAACATGCATTATAGAAGGGTTGCAACAGTCAGAAAAGTCAGGGAAGCTTAAAAAAGAGTAAGGGAAAATGACAATTCATGTCACACTTCTGTTTCGCCGGAAATTGTAAATCCACCAAAGGAAGGTGTCGCCAAAAGTGAAAGTAGTGTAGTACCTCGAAGAAACCCTAACACTTTTGTTATGAAAGATGATATAACTAGGGTGAAAGTCATTTGGGCTTTGCAAGTTGTTGAAATTAAAATGTATTTCAATTCGTTCAATAGTTAAAGTAACATTTTTCAGTTGATATTTCCCGAATGTCCCATTGCCAGTGCCTTTACTCTTGATGGAGACAAGGCTGCATATTTAATTGTGCGTGGTTTGGCTCTATTCTTTCATAACAATATATTGGACCGCCTAAAATCAAATGAAAATTCTGTAATTTGTTTTGATGAGGCATTGAATAAAGTTATTCAAAGAGGGCAAATGGACATTGTATTCAGATTCTGGGACAAGGAAAACTATAAACATTTTCAGTCATTGCTTGAACAGTGTTTTTTTCTTATAAAAGTGTAACTGAAGAATTACTGAAGTATTTCTTGCATGGTATTTCTCCTCTTCTACTCTCCAAGTTGATACAAGTGTCGATGGATGGTCCAAATGTCAATTTAAAGTTTATAACACTTCTTAAAGAACACATCAAATCTGTCACAGACAATGAAGTATGTGGTTTGCTAAATCTGGGGACATGTGGGCTTCATGTTGTTCATTGTTCCTTGAGAACAGGAGTGGAATCTGTTGATTGGGATATAAATTGCTTATTGTGTATTACCTTTTCACTGACTCTACAACCCGTTGAGCATTGTTCACCCAGTTGACAGGGTGTACAACATTGAAGTTCTGTGGTGTGTGGTGGCTAGAGAATGCAACATGCTTTCAAAGGGCATTACAAATTTGGGTTTATGTTGTTAAGTTTCACCTGCCTCGGTGGCGTAGTTGGCTAACGCGCTTGTCGTGTTGAGCTCGACTGCTGAGGACGGGGAGATCGAGGTTCGAATCTCGGCCGGGTGACTGGGGGTGGTTTTTCCTAAATGGTTTTCCACCCTCCCTCCACGCAAATGCGGATTCACTTCCTCTAATTCAACCTTCCTAATTCCCAATCCATTAGTGTAATTAGTACTCAAAGCGTATAACCCGAACGGGTAGTAAGACGCGGTGCTAAATATTATTATGTTAAGTTTCTCAAAGAAAAAAAACTTCCTAAAACAAAACCTATAGGGTTACTGAAAAGAGCAGCCTGTGATCCATTCCTGAAGTGTAAACTAGCTTTCTGCAAGACAATTGCAGATGGATTTCAGCTTTTCCTTTTGATAGGGTTTGATATATTTTGTTATTTTTCCATCATTTTCCCTGAACGGATTCACATGATTTCTGCTTTCCTATTCTTCCATGAGAGGTGAGGCAAGGTCGGCTGTAGGGGAGGAGGAGGCCGAAACTAATATTTCCACATGAATAGTATCATAAAATTATAGTGGAAATTTTGTGAATAGTTGGTCAGGGAACTTCTGGGAAAAAGTCAGGGAGAGTTTTTTTTTTACAAATACTGTAGGAGCCCTGTATAGGCCTTCTCATGTGAAACAAAATTAACTTTTGTATCGCTAATTATTTGTTTATCTGCGCAGAACTGGTGGCGTACAGTGAGGCTGCTGTCCGTAACAATGCCAGTGTGGTTGAATATTGTCGAACATCCATGGCAGCACTTTCCGGTGGAACCGCAGGGCTCTTAGGAATGACCGGTTTCTATGGTTTTGGATTTTATGTGTTTGCTGTTGTGGGACTTTGGGTATGTTATTACTAAAACAGCGGAACTTCTTTTGAACCTTCTCTTTATTTTAACACCCGCTTTGGTGGTCATTTGGTCTTAAGACGTCACTATCTCAATAGACTGAACTTTTAACGACGAAGAAGTTGGGTTTAGAATCCCATATGGGTGTATTGAGGGGGTCTTACCCTTTCTCTCCACGCAAATGTGGATTGTACACTTCATTTAAATCATACCTTCCTCATATCGAACACATTAATGGCATTATTAGATGTTCGGAAATGATGGATAGGCCTCGTAAACTGCGGTGCTGAAAAAAAGATTGTAAAATTAATTAATAAAGATACTTTTAAAAACCTTACTTTTCATCTTTTTTTTTTCAAAATCATTGTCTCATTTAATAAACACACAAAATCAATTATTATAATTTAAATACTTGTTTATGTATTTTGTTTGTTGTTGAAGGCTCTTATACTATTAAAAGCTGGATCACAATGGAAGAAATTCTTCATAAATAGGCGAACGCTTCTCACCAACGGATTCTTTGGTGGCCTCTTTGTATCCTTTAAATGTGCAGGTTTGAATAGTGTATATAATCTTTTTGGAAATCTGTGAAACCCAAAGTAAGCTAATTGATCTTAAATTATTTCTCTAGCTATCCATTTAAAATAACATTTAAATTGTATGTAGCATGCAGGCCTGCTCAAAATTTAAGTACCGTAAGTTACCGTATATAATTACTAAATATTTGAATGTTGGTTGGCTTGAATACTCGATTCCTCAAATCCCTTGACTCCTATAGTATTTGAGATTCAACTATCTCGCAAAAAAAATCTTGAATCCAAATATAAAGGCAATAGATTGAACTTAAAATGCAATTTTTCATAAATTACATAGATTCATGTAGGCATAATTAGAAAAAGATAACACTTTAGTTTCATTTATGTAAAAAAATAAAGGAACAAAATCACCAATTAAAAAAAATTGTTATCATTTTATTTATGTCATTTTGTTTGCTTTTTAAAAATATAATTTACACTTTTTTGACAGATTAAAAATGTACTTTTCAAGATTCTAGGATTCGAGATTCGAAAGAAAAATTTTGTATTTGAATTTGAGATTCAGAATTGAGAAATATGGGATTTGACCCATCTCTAGTTATAATGTTAATCAGTTTGAAATATTATGGCTTTCATGTATTTATCAATATGCACAGAATTCATAAAGATATAAGCAACTGGCAACAATTTATCTGATTACCAAACCCTTCCTTCACCTCTGACAAGACATCTTGTGAATGTGGGGAATGCCAGGCCTCCACCGTGGTTCGGATCCCACGTTAAACTGTAGGTCCTCCATTTCATCTCACTATCACCCTACCATTACACTAGTGTAAGTGCGTATAACCCGAACGAGTAGTAAGACGCGGTGCTAATAATAATAATAATGATGATATAAGCAAATTTAAAAATATAAAAAATTTGTCTTTAATTATTTCCTTCTCTCAGGTGAGAGGTCAATCACATTAGTTATTAAAACCTGTTTGAACAAGTACCTATATCATAATACCCACTTAAGTGGCCAGATGGTCTAAGCCGTCACTTTTGTGTTAAGACTGGCCCGCTGATAAAGGGGAGATTGAGGTTAAAATCCTGGTCAGGTCTACTGAAAGTGGTTTTTCCTAAATAATTTCTCACTCTCCTTCCAGGCAAATGTGGGTAGAGTACGTCTAAAATGTTTCCTTCCTCATACCTACTCCATTAGAGTAATTATCATATATGCATGTGTCACATATCTCCAGTCCACTCCTTTAGCCTCCATGTCATGTGTTTGGTCCATCTATCTTGTCCAGGGTCTTCCAATAAGTCTTCTATCCTTCTCTTTGTTCTGTAAGGCTTTCTTAGGCATCCTCTCTTCCTCCATTTTCATCAAATACCCTAACTATTGCAACCTATACCTATTCAGCATCTCTTCTAATAGTATAACCTTTAGACTATCCCTAATTTTTTAGTTTATCATCTCTTCTTTTAACATTTTCAAACCCGCCTCGGTGGCGTAGTTGGCTAACGCGCTAGTCGTGTTGAGCTCAACTGCTGAGGACGAGAAGATCGAGATTCGAATCCTGGTCGCAGGAACTGGGGATGGTTTTTCCTAAATGGTTTTCCACTCTCCCTCCACGCGAATGCGGGTTGACTTCCTCTAATTCAACCTTGACAATTCCTGATCCATTAGCGTAATTAGTACTTAAAGTGTGTAACCCGAACGGGTAGTAAGACACGGTGATATATAATAATAATAACATTTTCAATACCTTTCAGCAACCTCATCTCTGCAACCTGCAATCAATTTAAATCTCTCCTCATACATGTCCAGGTTTCGGAACCTAGGTACATTAGTAGACTCTTAGCCACATAAGTAAAACATGAGAAAAAAACTGTATGACGCACCGCGCAGACTTTCCTCGGTTTTACATTGTTGTAGAAATGCTACACCAAAGGTCACAAATTAAATAATATACATTGTTAAATACCCTTTGGCATTAAGAACCAAGAACACTGTTACAGAAAAATGGAGAAAAAAATAAATATTTCTGTCTTATCAAAGAGCATAAAATTTTCAAAGACCCGAATTAAAAAGTATGTATTGGATTTGATTATAGCTCAGAAACTATTGGTTTTATAAAAATATAGTTCAAATAAAGTATTTTTATTTTTAATAGTAGGCTACTACATCTTTACAATGCAAAGATTTTTCGTGTCTCAAATAGTCCTATAAGATAAATTATGGAACTTGGAAAATTTCCCTCAAGTAAAGACTAATATCCTCAATCATTTTCATGAGAAAATGAGAATTGCCATCTTGTTTATAATATTAAACAGTGTCTAGATATAATATTTAATCAAATTCTTAGAGCGAATTTTGAGAAAATCAAGTTTTTCTTTCTATTTTTGCCCTTCAATAAACTACCCTTAAATTTAGGGTTAGACATATAACTCCAAAAACCCCTCGGGGGGGACCTTATGAACACCCCAGATACCAAGCTATAGCCCAATCTGTAAAAAAGTTTCAATTCTAGCCGAAGGTACAGACAGACAGGGGGTCTTGAAACGTCGACATTTATCAAAATCTCGAGCTCAAATTTTTTGTCGATAACAATAGGTATTTACTCTTTAAGGTGGTGAGTGAAAGTAAAAAGTAATGCGGTTTTCCATTGTCTCAGTAAATTGTATGTTTTCTGAAATACTTACATTTGAATATATTGTTTTTAACTCAATTTCACAGACTTATGTGCTTTTCTGGACGTTTCTCTATGGGATGGTCCACGTCTACTAAAGAACATTCCGAGCTCTGCCAACACGACCAAACTTCGAGCAATACCAATGTTGTGTTTGGGGAGAAGTTGGGTGTAGGGACATTTATTATAAAATATTCTGTTGTCATTATAACTTTGTATATTTCATTCAAAATATAAATCTATTGATAATTTATTTAATACTGCTTTGTTTATTAAATCATGCTTAATGTACACTTAATAAACAAATGCCTCATATAGTAGCCTTGTGAAAATATTTTCTGCAACATTTATTTTTAAAAGACCAGTGAACAAATAATTTTGTATGCCTCGATATAATTGGCAACATTCTATACTTACACTTCAACTAAGTACAGTATAATCTTGATAGTTTGAGGCAGATTATGCTTGTTACGTTTTATTTTGTAGCTTAGACCAGGAAGAAAGAAATGGGAGAAGTAGATAACAGAACGTGTAAAGGTGAAAGGAGAAAAATGGAAGCATTTAAAAGAGGATTGGTGAAAGGATTTTACTAAACTGACTCAGGCCACAGGCTGGAAACAGTAATATATGTAAAAAAGGGGNAAGAAAATAAGAAAAAAAGGGGGGGGGGGGGAGGAGGTTATGCAGCAAATCAACAATCACATGTAAAAAACATAATGAAAAGTAGTAAGGAAACAACTTCTTAAATATAATAATAGAATTCATTATGGAAAAAAGAATGTTAAAATTGGAGTTTAATATAAAGTCCAAAGATTAACTAGTATATAAGATATAAAATACACCGGATTAAGTAACATGAATTTAGAATGAATTGACAATTTGATAACTTCACTAGATTTCCATCATAATATCCAAAGGTCATATATATACGTCACATATATAGATAACACATTAAAATACATATAATATAAACTTATGAGTCAAGTGTGAGGTTAAGGCAGCTAAAAGACAGATTTAATTTATAACAAGAGTCCTTTCAGCTGTTAATGGAGCATAACTGACTCAGTTCTGTTTCATTAACAGCTGGAAGGACTCGTATTATGAGTGTCTAACTGTCCTGATGCTGGCGCCGAAACATGTTTAGAACCATGGCTGAAATTTTGTACAGCATTTAAGGAACAAGGAACAAGGGAATTAAAGAACAGATAAGAATAGAATTCAATTTATATTCTTACTTCACTTCACATTATTTTTCTGATTTATAAACATTTATTTATTATAGCCTAAATTAAATCTTTTTGCTGCCTTAACCTCACACTTGACTTAAAACTCACACCTCAATGATCACTGAACCAATTATCTTGTAACCAAATTTAAAAGAATGCTTCAAAAGAAACCCAGAAGAAATACCCAGAATGGGATGGTTGGAGTCTATTAAGAACAATGTGAGCAGAAGAAATTTGGGCTGGAACAGGATTCTGGGGGAAGAGTGATGGAGACATACCATTCAAAGTCTGACCTGGCAAAGGTCGAGTAAGCGGAGATGATGATGAGTAATAACCCAATTTTCTTCAAACATGTCATCAAAGACTACATTAACAACAAGTATAAGAGTTTAAAATTCAAGAAGAACTATTTTTTGTACTGTAGCATTAATAAAATTAAATATATTTAATGATGGATAAAATAGTAAAGCTATGATAGTTGTTCAGCATCGCTATAATCACATATGAATACAATATTATTTCACTTGAAAAATGACCAGTGGATATGGGAATCAATTTCAATACCTTTGGCTTAGTGCGCCAATGCCCTTACCAGAGCTATCCAGGAGTCAGCTCCCACACACCCTGGGGCATTCTTCAATCGTATTTTAAGACAGCGTCTGTTATGGATATGCTGATATCGTCAGCTTCAAATGAGCTATCGGATAGCACACAGCCACCATCGACTCGGGAGGGCTTTACGCTGCCTATAGCACAATGACAAATGTACCAATGTGCATATCAGGACTGATTTAATAGCTAACTTAATATATTTCATGTTCCCCAAATACTTTATTTATTTATCTGATCTTAAGTCACAACCATTTTCTGGAGGGTCTGAGTTAACCTTAGAAGTTTAAAGTTATTGCATTTTCTTATTGTGTCTGATCCAAGTTCTCGCATTAATCATTCCTATTAAATCTTTACCAAAATGTAGTTTACTCTTGATTGAGCCATTTGCACTATCAGCACCAATTCAACCACATTGTTATTTAAATGATAATTTTTTTAGTAAAATAACTCTGATCTGTCTTCTATTGAATTGTCATGCTTTATAGAAATTACTTTCATGAACAGTTTTTAAACGAATTGAGCCATTAAAACTGGTTCTCGAGTGCCAGTTGGTTTGTGTCTCATCAGCAGAAAGCACTGCTAGAGTCAAGGAGATTTTTTTTTAATACGTTATTATTTTAAAGAATATTAAGAAAATTGTGGTTTGTAGTTATATATTTATATTACATTAAAGGCATAATGCATATTTCTTATTACTCGGTGATGATGTATGGATTTAATTTTTATTATATTTTCTCTGAAATTTCATAATTAAAACTTATTAATAA
Organism: Timema californicum; assembly: GCA_902141385.1. Classification (NCBI taxonomy): domain Eukaryota; kingdom Metazoa; phylum Arthropoda; class Insecta; order Phasmatodea; family Timematidae; genus Timema; species Timema californicum. Next base: position 73,052 of record CABFOW010001486.1, read on the forward strand.
ATAAATTTATTTACATGTATTATCAAAATTTTTGTTTGTTTAGAAGCTTAAAATATTGTTTTTCAGCAGTAAGTAATTAAATATAATTCACTTAATTTTGTTGGAGGTTCATTTTATGATAATATTAAATCTTAAGTGCAGTACAATCATGTTTTATTAAATCCAGTACTTTGAGTTAAATAAACATTTTTTAATTTACTTTAATGAGTTTGTCTTAAGACTAAGTTAGAATAACTTGCTACTAACTAGTCTGATGTAAAGTGAAATGGAAGATGTTTTTAATTTAAAATGAGTTTGGTGTGGTATAACTAAGAATAAGAATCTAATGATTAATGAGGTAATCACATTATTACTAAATTCTATATAAAAAATAGTTATTTATTTCAGATAACTAAGATAAAATGAGAGTTGAACATTTATTAAAATACATAAATAACAAAATTATTAATATGACCACATGGAATGTACAAGAGAAGACATATATAGTAAGAGTAGAACATTGATGGTCTCTAAACATTGGCCCCACTCTATTTATGATGTAAATATCTGTAATCAATGTTTGTCTAAGGTCTGTATTTTTTTGAAGTTTGTATGGCCATTATTTGTGTCAAATAAATCAAATATTTCCTCAGTATATACATTTAATGACAATTTTTACACATATTGGTTTAAGCCAGAGAGTGTAAAGACATCTTAGAAGGTACATACTATATATATATATATATATATATAATCGTCACCCGAGAATGCAAGTGTTCTATGTCCAAAATTGTTAAATTTGAGATACTTGGTGTTTACATTTATTTAAAATGCATGTGATTCACCTGCTGTGAAATTGAGACTACTATATAATTAACTAAGATGATAAAAATTCGAGTTGTCATCTAGTAACATTGGTTTTATACACAAGGTCAAACTTTAATGCTCTTTTACACAAAAGTGAAAAATTGGACATAGAACACTTGCAATCTCGGGTGACGATATATATATATATACACACACACACACTCCCAGACTTGGGCTCGAGGTTGAGTCATTCCGACAGAGCGGTCGCCACCGTTAGCTATGATAGTGCCAACAATTGCAGATAGAAAGTGTCATATTGTCAGCACAATGAACCCTCTGACCATTAAGTTCAGTTTTCTGGATTGAAACTGCCACTTATTAATTCAAGTAACTCCTCATTTGTCCTCACGAGGCTGAGTTTGACACAGTTACAGACCCACTGCTTTACAGTAAATCTGAAAGTGCTGAGGATCGAACCCGAGACCTCTGGATTTGTAGCCAGGAACTCTGACCACTAGACCACAGATATGCTTATATACTTATGTATGTCATAATAAACCTTGAATAATTAGAGCCAGATTTGGGATATGCAAAAAAACTATTGGCAGGATTCTGACCAGTTAAAAAATTAAAATTTTGAGCTCAAAGTTTGTAAATTTATACTTCTGAGAATAAAATCAAAAGTTATAAACCTAGATAAAGCCTTCAGAAAATAAAGTCAAGTTCTAATAGGGTCGCAACAGAACTCTCTAAATTTAAAATTTAAATTTTATGACTGACCAAAACTTTCACCTGTATTTTATTGAAAACAATATTAATTTTTTTTTATCAAACATCCGAAGTAATTCGGAATTTCTAAACTTCTGTAACTCCCCTCATTGCTATGCCAAATAGCACCGTAAAGGTTAGGCTATCTGTGAGATTAATTTATTTATTTTTTAGATTTAGAATAAAGATTATGTATCAACAACTTTGTATGTACAGATATTAAGATAAATTATATCTAGGTGTACGTGAACAAAAATGATTGAATACCTCTGTTTTAAACAAACATTTGTTGAATATTTGCCATGAACTGGAACATAAAGAGTGGCATTTGGACAGAAACGTTTTAAATCAAGTGCGGTATGCGAGAACATTAGTGAAAGCTTAGTGGACCAATAGTGTGGTCCCGAGCACACTTTTGCTCCACCTTTTAATCTATGATGACGCAATCAGACCCACGCTATTGTCCACAAAGCATCCACTTACTCAAGTTCTTGTATATGACCCTAAGAATTGAACTACGGGATGCTTGTGACAGAGATTTAAGAACTGGACATACAGGGTGACAAAATAAGTACTACGAAGAGTGGGCGAGAAGAGAAACCATTCCGGATGTGATTCTTCGGTGCAGAGCAAACTGGATCGGACACATCTTTTGGAGGAACTGTTTTAAGGAAAGTTTGAGGGAAAGAGGAGCTTAGGAAGAAGGGGGACTCCAAATATTGGATGACTTAAAAAGGATAAAATCCTGGGAGCTGAAGGAGGCAGAGCACAGGGCTCATTGGCGGTCTAAGTTCACTGACAAAAGGAATGGACTTGTTGTAAGACAGAACACCTAATAATAATGTATATAGAATTAAATAGATGTATCTATTCGGGCAATATTTTATTTATTTTAGCAAAAATAAGGTGCGCATTCGACTCACTTAAATTCTACCCGAGCGCCGTGAGGGGGTTTGTCACTCTACCATTCTGACAGCCTTGTATGGCGGAGCAGCATAGACATTAAGTATCAGGGGCAAGCTTTCTATAAAAAAGAGGGACTGGTTTAGCTCCAAGGTGGGGTATTAACACTGTCTTATAATGGTCTCTATCAGTGCTTTAGTGTGGCTTTAAAGTAAACCGAGGGCCGTTGGGGTGCCAATATTTGTTGTTCTTTCCCTCACATCGTGTCTTAGGGTACCAGCAACCAGGTGACCAGCGTTCAGCGTTCACTGTGTGTGTACCCTTAGTGACCGTGTGCAATATACTCCATGGCATCAACCAGCAATAGAGCCATACCACCCGAACGACCGCCATCTGTTGGTGGAGATAGATCCAACTTCCGTGGATAGAGGGTGCCATGTGGTCAGCACAACGAACCCTCCAGCCGTTAATTAATCTCAGTTTTCTAGACCAGAGCCGCTGCTTTTTAATTCAGGTATATTGTTCCTCGATTGTACTCACGAGGTTTGAGTTCCAGATCTACTTCCTCACAGAAAATCAAAGGGCGCCGGGGATCGAACCCTGGACCTCTGTATCCGTAACCAGGAACTCAATGAGTGTGTTAGAGTCTTGGGAGAAATGTCACAGTTATGTGGAGGAAGATTAGGAAATATTTAGAGGGGAAACATGTCAGTACATCCGACCAGGATTTGAACCAGGCTCTCCTAGTAACCGGTCCATCTCGAGTGACCTCACATTTAATTAATGCTCCACCCACATTAGTGTGCGCATGGTCTAAGAGGCTACTTTCGCAGTGGACTAGACTGCCTATAATGGAGAGATCGTGGTTCGAATCTCTGTCAGGTGTCCTAAGAGTATTTTTTTCCAAAATAGTTTTCCACTCTTATCCACGCAAATGCGGGTGCATTTACTTTAAATATAACCTCCCTGATTCCTAAAAACCATTAGCGTAATTAGTATATAAACGTGCAACTCGTAAGACACGGTACTAAGAAATTAATGCACATGCGTCATGCTTGGAGTTTGACCTGTTATGGGTTTTAATCTCGTTCGGATGATGTACAGTAGCACCATGGCTTCTTTGGTGTTGAGGGACAGCTAAAAGCTTTGAAAAGTTACCAGATTAAATTATGTATCTCTACGCCGAACCATATGATCTGCAAAAATATGTGTTTAGCAGCTGTCACTTCTGATAGTCAAAATTTAGGTATATACCTAAATGTTGACTGTCAGAAGTCAGCTGTGAGCTGTCAGTCAGCACCAAAGAAGCCATGGGGCTACTGTAGTAGAGGAATGTTTGAGACTCCTGTAAAAATAAAATGTTAAACCATAGACAAGGAAAATAATTTATTGACCAGTTTAAACACTCGACACGTTTTATTTAGTTCATCTTAAGGAGCTATTTGAAAAAAAAAAAAAGAAGAAGAAAGAAGCGATCTCTTAGGACTAAGAGAGTCTCCGTCAAGAAAAGGAGGTATAGTCTTTGTCATGATAAGTGGTGGTCGAAATTAGCAATATACTTTAAGAGTTCGGGACAATAATAGGCTATTCCACACACTATTAACTATGAAATATTGAAACGGTAATGAAGGTAACGCGATAAAAGGTCAATGTGTTTGCAGTTTTTACATAAAAAAACATTTTTTGTCAAAATAAATTACATTTTATTCCAGTAGAAACAGAGAGCTTAATTTTCTCCACATTGTGATGTCCACAGTTGTTGAATATCTGTCATGAGCATAGCGGCTTTGAATGAGAAGCTTTTTAAATGAAGAGAAAAAGTTGTCATTAAATTCCAGGATATTCTTCCTTGATAGATATTCAACAAGTGTTTATATCATCATGTAAAGAAGATTCGAATCTTTTTTTACATACTGGATATATATTTTTTTATTTATTTTGACAAATAAAATGTTTTAATATAAAAACTGCAAAACCACTGACATTTTTATCGAGTTCCCTGCATGCGAAAGGGGGTGAGAATTTGCCGCGCAGACATTCATCTCTAACGAAATATTTAATTCTACGGAGCATCATTTCAAAAAATTTGTTCACGCCAAAATAAAGTCACAAGATTCTAATAGGGATTTTTCCACCTTAACAAACATATAGTTTTAGCTAGATTGAGAGAGAGAAAAAAAAGTATGAAAATTTGACATTACCTCATTTTAAACGACTTTTTAATCATATTTTCGGAGCTATAGGACTAGTCTTGGTGAAATAAGATATAGAATTAGCCTTCCTCTAACAAATACAGTCATTGTTTGATATTTGAGATCTAGCAGCGAGCTTTCCTATTTACCTTGAGACAAGAAATTTCGTAGTTTTCTTTCCCCTCTTTCTTATTGACATGACAAAGGGTGATTTGTAGATGAAAGGAGAAAGGAAAAGTAACCTCAGTCAGAATAGAGAAGTAGTTTCATAAAACTACACAGACCAGACCGAGGTACAGTAGCCCCATGGCTTCTTTGGTGCTGACTGACAGCTCACAGCTGACTTATGTCAAATTATGACAGTCAAATTTTAAGTATATACCTAAATTTTGAGTGTCAGAAGTGACAGCTGCTAAACACATGTTTTTGCAGAACATATGGTTCGGCGTAGGGATACATAATTCGGTCTGTTAACTTTTCAAAGCCACCAGCTGCGAGCTGTCAGTCAGCACCAAAGAAGCCATGGGGCTACTGTAGCAGCTACCTTAAGGTTTTAAATATTAATTGTAAGCCTAAATAATTCTTAATTTTGATACATTAATTGTTTAATGAGATAAGATCTTTAAACGTCTATAAATAAATACCGTTATGCTTGGTAACTCTAAATAAGGGCGTTTAGGAACACAATCAAATATTAACTATAACCGTTGTTGTGACATAGAACATTATTAGCCCAAGCCCCTTGTTTGTACAGTCGATTCACGGTTATAGTGGTGTTGAGCGACAGCTAGTAGAAGATTTGATAACATACATTAGTTGAAAGTCTCTAATGTTATCCTATGTGGAAATAATTAATATTTTATTAGTAATATCAATCAAAAGTTTCCATGAACGCTTCTAGTTACACTTACCTAAGGAAATAACAATTTATATTAAACTAGTAATAAAAACAATTGTGTTTTTTTGTTTCGCGATTGTGGCAACAAAAGAGTTCTTGAGTTAATAAATTTAAAATATTTATTATATTCACACTTGTATCTACTTATATCCAACCACAAAAATAAATTAATGTTTTTTTTTTATAATTTAAAGAAAGAGCCATACAAAATATTTAATTTCAAAATAAAATGGTTTTATATTATAAACAGATGCGCATAGATACAATCAAACACCGTTTTCATGACGTCACCAACGGCCGTTGTTTGGTCTGATTCACCATATTAATTAATTTATGAATAGAACGCAGAAGTTCGTGTTTCAACAATGTTAAAATTGTTAATAGAAAAATAGAATCAAGATAAAATTGTTTGTTGTGAAGGTTTTGACAACCAAAATCGACAGCTCAACACATGGTCTTGTAGATCATATGCTTTGGCGAATGGATACATGAAAGTAGATCTGGTTAATTATGCTAGTCATTAGTAATTATTACCACTCCAGTGGCGAATGAACTCCGTATGAAACTTTATTAGGTGTTTAGATGGCTATACAATAGAGCAGGGGTCAGCAACAGATCGATCACATAATAAAACTACATTGTTAGAAAAAGCAAACTTACCTTGCTTGGTTCCACTATGGTGTAATTTATAAGATAGGTTCATAGTGTAATCAGTCAAGGTAGGACGGGTTTATAAAATAGGGTCATAGTGTAATCAGTCAAGGTAAGACTGGTTTATAAAATAGGGTCATAGTGTAATCAGTCAAGGTAAGACTGGTTTATAAAATAGGGCCATAGTGTAATCAGTCAAGGTAAGACTGATACTTTGCTTGGTTCCACTATGGCATAGTTTATAAAATAGGGTCATAGTTTAATCAGTCAAGGTAAGACTGCTACCTTTCAGGGTAAACGGATTGTACATTTTATTTATTTTATGTATTTTTATAAATAATAAATACTGGAGAAAATATTGAATGTAAGGAATAAATACATGATGTATAGAATAAAAAAAGAATAAAAAGTAGAGTGGAGCTATGAAGGGTGATCGCGGGATCTTTGATAAATGTAAAAGTCGATCGGGGTCAAAAAAAATGTTGCTGACTCTTGTAGTAGAGTGTCTATAATTCAAACTAATTGGGGATCGACCCAGTCCAGATTATCAAAAATACAGTACTATATAAAAATTAAAATAATAAGTATAGACGGAATATTTACGAAAACGCAGTGTTAATATTTTAATTCCATTTAAATAACGAACTTAAAAATATTTGTTGTTGCTAACTATCAAAAATTCTGAAGAAATATAATCAAGCAAAAATCTAACAACAAAAAAGGTCTCTAAATTTTGTTTTATTTTTTTAACAACGTCGAGGTGCGTTTTTTTTCACCCACGTTTCTGATACCACTGTGGTTATTTTTGTAAATAGTTTTTTTTTCTTGGCTATCTGGATTTTTGACGTCCAAATTATTGACGCGCTTATGAATGGACATTTGGAGAAACTTTTAGCGATTACAAACTCTTTTTTTTTGCAATCAAAATTAATAAATCCTTACTCTATTAATAGTGTTATTGGGTGACCTGGCGGTCTAGGGGTAAGGTGTCAGACTTCTATGCTGGCGGCCGGGGTTCAATCCTCGGTCCCGGCACAGATTTATCTGATTACCAAACCCTTCCTCCACCTCTGACAAGACATCTTGTGAATGTGGGGAATGCCAGGCCTCCACAGTGGTTCGGATTCCACGTTAAACTGTAGGTCCTCCATTTCATCTCACAATCACCCTACCATTACACATTAGCGTAAATGCGTATAACCCGAACGGGTAGTAAGACGCGGTGCTAATAATAATAATAATAATAATAATAATAATAATAATAGTGTTATTTATATATATTGTTGATATACATCAAAAGTGAGAGTTGCAGATAACATGACCTTGCGTATGAATACGTGGAGGTAGATCTGGTTACTTTTCTGGCTGTCAGCTTAGGTCCTTCCTATGAAAAGTGAAATATCTAATATCCAAAATGTCCGGATTTAAGGCCGCGTGTGATATCTCCTGCTTTCATCGCCAGCCTGTAACAGAGTCCACCCTGCTCTTCTCCTTTCATCGTAAGATCTCGCGGATAAATAAACAACTTGACCTTGGACCTTGTCGAGAGAAGAGTAGGTAAATAAGCTCTAAAAGTAGCCCCCGTTTACATTTTTTACGTGCTTGGGTTGATTATGTCTCGTGAAGCCAAATGAGGAGCTACTTGAAAGATTAAGTAGCGTCTCTGATCTAGAAAAAAGAGATTAATGATCTGAGAGTTCGTTGTGCTGACCACATGGCACGCACACTCTCTCCGCAGAAGCTGGCTCTATCTTCACCAACAGACGGTGGCATGGCTTAATGCCATGGAGTTTTTTTGGGTGGTGGTGGAGGTTTATTATATTTAGACGCGTTTAGACTCCCTTATTGGCATTTAGCGCCGAATTAAGACACACACGTGACTGATCAGGGTCGCACCGAGGGGGGGCGGGGTGTTTTAGAAGTTAAACTTATCGCCCTCTCCTATAAAATACAAAGCTTCTACAATCAAATAAATGTATTGGTATGGATCTGGTTCGAATCCCGATTGGGGTGGATTTTTATATTCTCGTGATGAGAATTGATGTAAGATACGAGGTATTTTAGTTCCCCAGAGACACAATCAGAGAGGCCTATAATGTAAATTATGCTAACCGCATTTATTATTATTAGGAGTAATAGTGGTACGCTACCCAAACTGATGGGCACGTGGATTAGACATAAAGCTATTCTAATATGATTTTCTGGTGATGGAGAGGTCATGGTTCGAATCCAGTTCGAGTTACTGTGGATGTTTATTCATAAATGGTTTTTCACACTCCCTCCAAGTAAATTTTGGTACTGAGGCTACACAATGATAAGTTACATAACTCGTACGTATTACAAGGCATGTTAGGATAATCAAGTCTCGTAAATTAGGATGGGTAGAAAATGCAGCGGGAATGGAATAATTTTAAACCAAGTTCAGGGAAATGACTGGAAAATCACTGAGAAGAGAAAATTGTGAATAGCTAGACGCCGATAGGAGGATAACATTAAAATGTAACTGAGGGATATAGGGTATAAGGAGGTGGATTGGATAGAACTATCACAAGATACGGTGCTATAAAGTGGGCTGGATAGAAATATTTCACCATAGGGATAGGATTTCCTGAGGTGAACTGGATAGAAATAGATCAATATAGGGATTTGGTGTAATGAGGTGGACTGGATAGAACTAGGTTAAGATAGGGACAAGATGTAATGAGGTGGACTTGAGAGATCTAGTTCAAAATAGGGATAGGTGGCGTACTTTTCTAAGCGAAGCAAGGAATTTCGAACTCCTAATGTCATAGATTAAATAAATAAATAAATAAGAGATTATCGCTGTCAAGGAATGCCGAATAACTTCTAATCCCAACTGCCTCTCGTCACGTCGAAAAGTTTTTAAATCCATGATTTTCAACGATCCTTTACTTCAACACAGAATTTATCTACGTCTTCTTATGGTTTCTCAAAGAGCATAATCCTCCGAGAGAAAGATGGTTTTGCGTCTGATGGTAATCTCGTGCTCTCTCATCAGCTGTTGGTAGTCTGTCGTTCTCTACGTAGCTCAAAAGCAACACCACATTTTTTTTCTCCGTCTCTGTTAGAGGAAGAGTGTTTTCTACATCAACAGACGTTTCGGAAGATATTTTATTATTATTATTATTCTGTGGTTTTGTTTGATAACAACACCAGCTGGCAAGTTATATGCTGAGTTTTATTATATATTTAAAATAGTGGGGAAAAAATCTGTATTAATACATATTTAAGGTGGCCGCGTCAATCAATGAGAAAGTATCCCAACCATACGGCATGAAAAATAATGATTGGTGTAGTTTTCTGAAATTACTTCTTTATTATTACCCGCCTCGGTGGCGTAGTTGGCTAACGCGCTTGTCGTGTTGAGCCCGACTGCTGAGGACAGGGAGATCGAGGTTCGAATCTCGGTCGGATGAACTGGGGGTGGCTTTTCCTAAATGGTTTTACACTCTCCCTCTACGCAAATGCGGGTTCACTTCCTCTAATTCAACCTTCCCAATTCCTAATCCATTAGTGCAATTAGTACTTAAAGCGTATAACCCGAACGGGTAGTAAGACGCGGTGCTAAATACATTATTATTAATTTTAATATTTTACTCCCTTTTCCCCTTCACCTACAACCACCCTTTATCTCGTCAATAATAAAGAGGAAAGAAAACTACGATACTTCTTATTCCCAGGTAAAGATGAAAGCTCGCTGCTAGTCATCAACTATTTGAATATTTTCTCTTGTGAGGCTACTAACAAATTACTATAGGCCTATTTTTTAGAGAAAGGCTAAACCTAGATCCCTTTCCTATCAAGCCTAGTTTCATAGTTCCACAAATATGATTAAAATTTCACTGAAAACGAGCTAATACCCCATTTTCACACATTCATTCATATTACTAAAACTCAAAATATAGGGATGTTAATGAAAAGGACAAACCGATGGAATCTTCGAACTTTATTTTACAAACTAAGAGTTGTTCGAATCTATTATTTTACAAATCAGAATTAGAATCTGGGAAATAATTATCAAAATACGATTTATTTTGCTACATTTCACTAGCCGTTCTGGTTGTATGCACACATTAATAACAAAATAGAAGGCGTTAATAAATGTATTCTTGCTTCGTGGTGAGAAAACGAGTCGGGGATAATGAGGATGGTTTTTACTAAACAGATTACACCTCTCCTTCTACGCGAATTATGATACACTTCATCCAAATTCAACCTTCCTGATCCCTAACTCATTAGTGTAACTAGGCCATATGCGTACAACCCAAAAGGGTAGTAAGACGCGGTGACAAAAAATAACAGAAAAAACAACTAAGTGTTATACAATAGAGCTATAATATAAAATTAATATACATTACAATATATACTAAATATAATATAAAATATATATTAAATACATGATACAGTAAATTCCACATATAGATATAATAGACTATAACCTAAAGCTACTATATATTAGAGCCTAAATATATTCAACAATAGAGTATATAAATAGATGACGTAATAGATCCTAAATATGCTATACATTAGCATAAATATACAATACCATAGTACCTAAATATACGATAAAACCAAGGTTTGGTTTAAGATCAATAGAACCTAAATCGATGGTACCATAGAGATGCTGATGACGCTTTTCATGAATCTGAAACATTAAGCATGACGCACGCCTGAAACCACATTTTGGAATCGGGTCAAGGCAGTCGTAGGAAGAATGATTTACACGTTTCCTGTTTTATAAGAACGGGCGTATCAGGCCCCAAATAACAAATGAATATTATTAACCACTTTCTTATAGGGAAACCTAAGAGAAGATTTAAATTTAGAACAACTCTGTTTTATGAATCAGGCGGAAGCTCACAGAACAAAAGATGATTGACCTTTTACGCGTGTTGCTTCCCCCTCGCGCGTAGCTTGAAACTTTTTTTTTTCTCCTTCGTAGATTTTGAATCAAATAACTGTCTCCCTCCACCACCACCAAGATTATATTGGTCCCCCTTCTCTATCTCCTCCGTTCCCCCCTCTCTCCCCCTCTTATTCCACTCTCTCCATGAGTCGGCGAGTCCTGTTTTCGGTCTCCAGAAGTCGAAGAGATCTTCACTCTATCTCCGGTAACGACGGACCATGGCAATACTCAGGTACTCTGTGTGCTCGCTAGGAGCGCTGCTGGCGGTCGTCGTGATGAATGTCACGGCCAACAAGATACCGTGGTGGAACATCAAGATGGCCCAAGAACAGGGGTGAGTTCACCAATCATATCATCGCACGGTTTTGATTTGTGTGTGCACATAACGTGAACTTTCTGAACTTTATCAGTACACGACTTATAAACTAACTTAAATCTAGAACAGACCCAGTATCCAGCCCCCCACCGGCCGTTAAATACTCACTGTTAAAGTGGAAACCTACATTTCATTAATGATGAATTGTTCGGCCCTGCCATGAAGTGAAACCTGGACCTTTAGCTCATATCACCAACATGTCGAATTTACAGTCGATCTTTCTTAGGAAGAAACTTATCGGACAGCTAGAAAAAGTTACTAAATCTAATTTCACGTATTCATAGTTAAAGTCATGTCATTTGTGGCTGTAAATTTTGATAGATATTATCAATACCTATAAAATAATACTAATTACATAGTATAATGTTATCAATGTTGACTGCAAAAAAATATGTTTGTATTTACTAAAAGGACTATTTGTGATATCAGATACTTACCGAGGGGGTAGAAGGGGTTGTGAGGGGTTCAAGCAACACCACTCACAACTCCTCCCCTGAAGTATGTATTTTTCTTTTATTAAATAACCACGTCCTACCATCCGTTTGGCCTATGCACATACATAAACTATACTTATGGAATAAGGTCGATAAAAGTCGAATTTTAAAGAAAAGGTACAAAAAATGTTTGTAGAGAAAGAGTGAAAAACTATTTTGTAAAAAAAACCACTCAATATACCCTACTGGTATTCGAGCACCGATCTTCATATCACCGAAAAATCCACCCCAACACGAGAATGACGTGATTGGCCAATGATGGGGAAACTTCAGGGCCTTTTGAGATGTTCGGTGCGACCTTTTCGCATAGTTTGTCAAACAAATGTATCTACACCGTTTATAAATCACACATTCTTAAACGGCATGTATTTAAATCCACAGGGGAAAAAAAAGTTATTTCTAAAGCATGATTGGGTGACCTGGTGGTCTAGGGGTAAGGTGTCGGATTTCTGTACTGGCGGCAGGGGTTCAATCCTCGGTCCCGGCATAGATTTATCTGATTACTAAA
>CABFOW010001486.1:87613-100098 GCA_902141385.1 Timema californicum
TAGTTAGTAAAATCAATTTTAAATTGCCTATTGAGTAATTTTTTTCTACCTTTTTTGCTTATTCTGGTGCCTAGATCTCATATTTTTTAAGGTCTATAGGCTTACCTATTTAAAAAAAATTGATGATTGAAAATCCACTCTCTAGCTATTATTTATAATTTTGGCAAAATGTACTTAGTATACATTAAGTGTGCGACTTTCCAATGTAAAAATGTTCCCTCCCTTCCCCTTGCGTTAGACCTAGCGACCACCGATGCGGGTATTTGCAGAAACGGCAACTTAGATCTTCCAGGATTTCTATAAGTGTTCCTCGTCGATCACATGGTGAGATTAAAGTGTGTGTGTGTGAAGGAAACACAAGATAGTGCGATGTTTTTGCATTTTTTGATGTCGAAACTTTTTTTTTGTCAAAATAAATCAAATGTTGCTCCATCATAAAAAGATAGTATAATTTTCTTCACGTGGTGAGATCAACAGTTTTTGAATATCCATCATGAGCATAATAGCTACATTAAAAGAAAATCTGTTTAAATAAATAGAAAAAATTTCCAATAAATTCCAGGACATTCTTGAAAGTTATTCAACAACTGTTGATATCACCATGTGAAGAAAATTTGAACTATGTTTCTACTGGAGAAAAATTAGATCTATTCTTGCAAAAAAAAAAAGTTTGCTATAAAAATTGTAAAAACACTGCCCTTAACTCGTGTTAGCACTATAAGTTGCCTAGGTATCTGAAATATTGAAAACCCCTTAACAATACACAAGTTTGGTGTTTATCGGAATAAACACAAAACTATTTGCCATGACTCTCCCTCTCTCTTTTTATATATATACTTTTAATCATAGTTTAAAAGTTGAAATTTTCCACTTTGAAAAGTCCAAAAATCCACATATTCCGGATGAACCCTAAAAGCTAAATGCAGGGGAAACGAAAGATAACTGGTAAAGGAGCGTAGAAGGGATCTTCATGAATCTAATGATGTAATTTAATACGGGGTTTCAAAATATATTTTATTGGCATTTGTTTGTTCATCCTATTGCTTAATTTCTGACGTTTACAAGTTTCTGCTCGACTATTCTAACGCTTTAATTCAACGCACACAAGACCCACTTCCCTCCGTTTCATAGTTCACGATGGGAGGGGTAAGGGGAGGGTTGAACAAGTGACAGGAGCACTCAAAAGAATTTACTAATCAAGATTCATATTAAAAAAAAGAAGAATGGCAAACATATTTTTATTAACTGGTCAACGTATCACTTCTAAGAGGTCACCATTGGCATTTAAGTCAAGTATTAACTGTTGAGAGGGCGAGGAATCTTTCAACAAGAAGAGGTTACTGCTGACCATCAAGTTGAGTTTGGAACTGAAGAAGACGCAGATGAAATGCTACATTTGGAACATTACGTTGTATGGATCAGAAGCTTGGACTCTCAGGAAGGATGGAAAAGAAATACTTGAAGATCTTTGAAACTTGGTGTTGGAAAACACTCGAGAAGATCAGGAAGCGAAGCGAAACTGATCGGACACATCCTTGGGAGGAACTTTCTTTGTCACAACGTCATAGGAGGCAAGGTTGAGGGAAAGAGGAGTTTAGGAAGGAGGAAGCAGAGTACAGGGCCCATTGGTGGTCTAAGTTCCCTGACAAAAGGAATTGACCTGTCGTGAGACAGAACAAATAATAATAATAATAATAATAATAATAGAGGAATAGCGCATTCTAAGCCCTGTATCCTCGCCGTGAACCTCCGCAGGTGGGACACCATAGAAAGTTAATTTCATGGGTAATTTGATTCACAGTTTCACTGGATATTTTTTGAACAGAATCTTCGTGAGTATCTCAGCCAATCACAACCTAGCAGAAATATATGTTGACCTATGATGTTTTGAAACGGGGTTGTCTAGTTCACGGAGACAAGTAGTCCTATAGTAATAGTCTAGTTCCCCCATGACACTTCAAGAACGATATTATAAGTATTCAGGGTGCAATAGTCTGATTCATCCAATTTCATGGGGAGAGGGGAGTCGGGGATTAACCTTCTTCTGTTGAATGGAAGTCCACGGCAACTGGATGATCTTCTCACAGGAAATTAACAAAATTAAATAAGAGCATATTCATAAACGCTTGAAAGGTTAGGTTAAGTTATGTTGAGTAAGATCTAGGAGTGTGCTAAGCTTCGAAACAAATCTCAGCTTCGACTTCGCTTCGAAAAAAAAATCCTGCTTTGATAGTTACAAACCATCGACAATCTAAATATCGAGAGTGACCCGCCTCGGTGGCGTAGAGGCTAACGCGCTTGTCGTGTTGAGCTCGACTGCTGAGGACGGGGAGATCGAGGTTCGAGTCTCGGTCGGGTGAACTGGGGGTGGTTTTTCCTAAATAGTTTTCTACTCTTCCTCCACGCAAATTCGGGTTCACTTCCTCTAATTTAACCTTCCCAATTCCTAATCCATTAGAGTAATTAGTACTTAAAAGCGTATAACCCGAACGGGTAGTAAGACGTGGTGCTAAATTATTATTATTATTATAAATATTGAGAGATAAAATCATTAATTTATCGTCAGATAATTACATACTGAGCTGTAATATACTTTAAAAATTAATATCCATATAAATATAAGAGGTACGGTACATCGCACAGACGTTCTCACCATTCTATCTTAAAATAGACATTTACAAAAAACGCGTAAGTATATAAATGTTTGCTTATAGATCAGAAATTACTGGTTTTATAAATATATATTTCAAATAAAAGATTTTTATCTTTAATAATACTACAACTTTACAGATATAAGTTATTTCGTATCTCGATTAGTTGCGGATAAATGATGAAAATCGGAAAATTTCCATATATAAAGTTCCCTCAAAGTAATTTAATGAAAAAAAAATTAGAACCGCCATCTTTTTTTTTTTAGTGATATACAGTGTCTAGATATAAAATTGAATCAAAATCGTTAGAGCGAGTTTTGAGAAACTCGATTTTTTCCCCCTTTTTTTTGTCCTTCAGTAAACTACTATTAATTTTATGAAAACCCAGATACCAAGTTTTAGCCAAATTGGTAATTACAAGCAATTGTGGAATAAAACAATCTCTAGTAGTTTTAGTGCATAATGTTAAATAAATAACCACATTTTAATATTTTTTCAATCATAAAACAACCAACAAAAAATATTCTAACTTCCATTCAGTTTTGAGAATATGTCATATAT
Organism: Timema californicum; assembly: GCA_902141385.1. Lineage (NCBI taxonomy): Eukaryota > Metazoa > Arthropoda > Insecta > Phasmatodea > Timematidae > Timema > Timema californicum. The sequence goes on from CABFOW010001486.1 coordinate 90,826, forward strand.
TTGATTCGAGTTCGCTTCGAATTGAAAAAGTGAATTTGGCACACCCCACCATGATTAAATAGATTATGTAAGGCTAGGTCAGGTTAGGTTAGGTTAGGTTAAGTTAGGTTAGGTTAGGTTTGCATTAGGCTATGGCACTCGGACTACTTATAATACCTTCCTCGATTTGTAGTGGAGAAACTCGGCTCTGGAATAAAGGGACCAGGTCTTTTAGCAGATCTCCTAGATTATTGTCACGATTGAGATGTTTTCTGATTGTTGTTTTGTGTAGTGAAATAACTAACCACTGAAAGAGAACGATACACATGACATCCTATACAACGAACTACATCAAATCTCCTAGCAGCAGTAGATGCAGCTGTCTGCTTGTATCTAGCATAGTAGACGCATTCACACTTATTTAATCAGTTTGTTTAGGTGCATGTGCACAGATTAAGTCGGTTGGTTTAAGCGCATGTGCCCAGATTAAGTCGGTTGGTTTAGGCGCATGTGCACAGATTAAGTCGGTTGGTTTAGGTGCATGTGCACAGATTAAGTCGGTTGGTTTAGGCGCATGTGCCCAGATTAAGTCGGTTGGTTTAGGCACATGTGCACGGATTAAGTCGGTTGGTTTAGGCGCATGTGCACGGATTAAGTAGGTTGGTTTAGGCGCATGTGCACGGATTAAGTAGGTTGGCTTAGGCGCATGTGCACGGATTAAGTCGGTTGGTTTAGGCGCATGTGCACGGATTAAGTAGGTTGGTTTAGGCGCATGTGCACTGATTAAGTCGGTTGGTTTATGCGCATGCGCACTGGTTGATTTAGAAAATGTTTTGTTCTTTCACGCAGTTTTTTTTAGATGTGCGGACAGAGCTAAGACTAGCGCAAAGGAGCATTTGAAGTCAGCGCTGATTTCTTGTGATTGTCGTGTGTCCACATTTATTTTGTGTTCTTGTTTATCGTTAGACGTGTGAAATATTCCCCGCCTAAAGTTGCTCACCTATGCTCAGTTTTGAACACACATGATATTAGAGGACATGATACATATTTTAATGGACACATACAAGGATGTAAAGGTGACCTACAAAAGGCTCTCACAACATCTAGTCGTCCACTCTATAGGACTAACTTGTGGACCTAAGATTGGCCTCTTATGACCACAGTGAAATGATTGACGTAAAGAACGTTGTCACCAGTACTTGAACCCCTGACCAGATGACTCAGTCCAGTCATCCATCACGATTAACCTCAAGTGTGTGGTTTACCGACCGCACGCACGGATGACTGGACCTCTCTGTTATTGACACTTGAATTAAAACTGACGACCACGGATTTACATATTGGTCGTATGGACGGCCGCAGAACTGCTTCACTCACTCTCTTTTTTTTATTTTCATCAACCTGACTCGCTGTCCGGTAAGAGCTACAGTAGCCCCGTGGCTTCTTTGGTGCTGACTGACAGCTCACAGCTGACTTCTGACAGTCCAACATTTAGGTATATACCTAAATTTTGACTGTCAGAAGTGACAGATGCTAAACACATGTTTTTACAGATCATATGGTTCGGACCCGCCTCGGTGGCGTAGTTGGCTAATGCGCTTGTCGTGTTTAGCTCGACTGCTGAGGACGGGGAGATCGAGGTTCGAATCTCGGCCGGGTGAACTGGGGGGGGTGGTGGTTTCCTAAATGGTTTTCCACTCTCCCTCCTCGCAAATGCGGGTTCACTTCTTCTATTTAAACCTTCCCAATTCCCAATCGATTAGAGTAATTAGTACTTAAAGCGTATAACCCGAACGGGTAGTAAGACGCGGTGCTAAATATTATTATTATTATTATTATTATATGGTTCGGCGTAGGGATACATTATTTGGTCTGGTAACTTTTAAAGGCATTTAATTGTCAGCTGTGAGCTGTCAGTCAGCACCAAAGAAGCCATGTGGTAACTGTAACTACGCTAATGTGAAAGGAGTAAGGTTGAATTTAGAGGTCATGTACCCACATTTACGTGGAGGGATGGCGAAAAATTATGTTTTATGAAACGACACCCTCAACACATCCGCATCAGCAGTCCAGTCTATAGATATCCATTTCATTGGCCGAATGGTCTAAGGTGTCATTCTCGTGTCCAATTTTGGTAGGAAGAACCTTACCTAATGCCTATAAAAGTGACTACAGTCCAATTTTCATTGAAAGAACCGTATATAAAGGCTAGAAAAGTTACTGCAGGCCAATTTTCATATGAAAACCCTTATCTAATGGCTAAAAATTACTACAGTCCAATTTTAATAGGAAGAACCTTCTTATCTAATGGCTAGAATATTTGATACAGTCTAATTTTCATAAGAATAACCTTAAATCATGGATAGAGAGTTACTAAAGTCAAATTTGTATAGGAGAAACCTTATATGACGGCTAAGAAAGTTACTACAGTCCAATTTTCATAGGAAATGCCTTATCTGACAGCTAGTAAAGCTACTAATCTTTTTTCATGTATTTATACGTCAAGTGATGTAATCTACAGCTGTAACTATTGATATATATTTTATTAATACTTTTAAAATAACACATATAATATATTAAAATATTAGCAATATTGAGCACAAAAAAAAAAGTTATTATTTTCTAAATGTTTCTTTCTACAAAAATCGTACTATAGTTCTGTTCGTTGCTCACTCACCCACAAAATATCTTCCCACGCCACTGATCGTAGTCTGTCCCGGCAATTTTCCCGCCGACAATATCAGGAGAAGGGGGGCGGGGAGGAGACGTAGGTGGATTTGTCAGTAGGTGCACTAGCCACACGTGGGTCATGTGGGCAGCCAGAACAAATTCATAAAAGACCAGGCTTTAGTCTTAAAACCGTACAAGTCCAACTTTAACTCCGCATTTCCATGACATGCACGATTCTATTTTGTTGTCACGGTGTCTTACTACCCGCTCGTTTTTTTTACGCACATGTACTGATTATATTAATGTGTTAAGGACGAGGAAGGTTGAATGTAGAAGAAGTGTACCCGCATTCGTGTGGAGAGAACGTATAAAAATCATTTAGGAAATAAACTCATTACACTCGATCGGGAAACGAAGCTTCGATCTCCCCATCAAGGACAGTCCAGTCTCTTGTGGGAGGGATGCCCTAGGACATTCGACCACTGATGCTGGTCATCAATTAATTAATTATCCTCAAGGATAAAGGGATAGCCACCATAAAATGAGGAAAGTTCTGGTAAATAAATGAGGTATTTAATTTAAAAATAAATTAGCTTTGTATCGTGGCAGTAGTATATTCAAGGGGGTTCGATGGGCATGATAGCCCCCACCCCCACCCCGTACAGAAAATAAACAAAAATATGGAATACAGTAACTTAATGTTGTAAAGAGTGATAACACCTCCCTCGCCCTAACTCCTACATGATCTAATCAATAGCTCTCAACTTAACCTTAATGTGCGGAAAATCAAGTGTTTTAAAACTAAAACTTTCCAGTTATGATGACCATTTATTTGTATTAAAATACATATTTTTTTATTAATGCCACATGTATATAATTATTTATTACTTTAAATTGTGACAGTGACTTTTGTTTTATTATTTCATGTGTTAAAATTACACATTTGCTCATACAAATTATATTTTTTTCCTTATAAGCTCTGTTTTTATTATTATAATTTCTAATTAAAATTTATTTTTATAAGCTAGCAATATTATTATTTTTATTATTACTAAAATTGTTATAAATGAAAACCTTGATTAATAAAAATTAATAAATCTATACTTGAAGGAGCCTTATGAAAACTAATCCCCCGCTCCCCCGCCACAATAACAGATCCTGGATCCACTCTTGGTTCGAGAGAGGATGTGAATACATGATGAGAAATCTACTCCAATTACGACCCTCTTCGGTGGCCGAATGGTCTATGGCGCTATTCTCATGTTAAACTAGACTGTCAATGACGGGGAAATCAAGAATCGAATTTAGGTCGGGTGTACCGAAGGTAATTTTTCCAAAATGATTTTACACTCTCCCTCCACGCCAATGTAGGTACACCTCCTATAAACATAGCTCTCCCTAATATCTGAAACCATTAGCGTAATTAGTGCATAAGCGTACAAACCAAACGAGTAATAAGACGTGATTTTTTTTAAGTGGCACGTTAGACCACCCAGCCACCGATGCGGGTAACATTTTACGTAAATATTAGTTTAATTTAAATGTTATAAATGATATTATCTATGAAATGTAGCAGCTGCAGATAATATGACCTTACCTATTAATATATGAATATTGTTTTGGTAAATTATGTGATTATCAGAAAAATTGATTTTTTATTTAAATCTTTAACTTTATTTCACAGCACATCTAATTATCAAATGAACGTTGGTCATGGTTGGTTCTTGACCGGACCCCTGCCAAGGATCGGGAAGACAAAGTAGAACTTCTCTGGCAGAGAGTTAACACTCTTGTATACTCGTTACGAATAAAATATAGAGGCTCGTTTAGTACTTTGAATAAACAGAGTCTTTATGTCTTATTCGTGATATTTGTGGGTTGGTTTCGCCAAACCCTCACCAATGGCGTGACGATGAGTCTACAAACAGCCATATTTCTGGCGCACACACATTTAGGCACGGGTTTTCAACCCACGTCCCACGCCGTAACGATTTTTACGGCCCACTGGCTCATAAAAAAATTAAAAATTATTTCAAGAGAAAAAATGACAAATATCTATTTTAAGTTATCTTGATTTAGTTTGAGTAAGTTTGATTTACAGAGCTAAGTGAATAACAATATTGCGGTGTTATACACATTTACCTTGAACCGGCAAATTACTACTTTAGTGGACAAGGGCAAGAGTACTATATCTTGAGTATTCAAACATAGTCGGGATTGTTCGAACATAGTTGGGAGTGTTCAGACATATTCGGGAGTGTTTGTACATAGTTTGGAGTGATCGGACATAGTCGGGAGTGTTCGGACATAGTCGGGAGTGTTCGGACATAGTCGGGAGTGTTCGAACATAGTTGGGAGTGTTCAGACATATTCGGGAGTGTTCGGACATAGTCGGGAGTGTTCGAACATAGTTTGGAGTAATCAGACATAGTCGGGAGTATTCGGACATAGTCGGGAGTGTTCGAACATAGTTGGGATTGTTCGAATATAGTCGGGAGTGATCGGACATAGTCGGGAGTGTTCGAACATAGTTGGGAGTGATCTGACATATTCGGGAGTGTTCGAACATAGTCGGGAGTGTTCGTGTTCGCTAATCCCCTCTGAGACATTCGGGAAGCCAAAGGAAAATTTCTATATTAAGGGTTCAATCCTAATATTGTCGGTACAGTATTGCAAACCAAGAAGAAACAGAAACTTTGGCCCTTGGACCTGAAAAGATTGAAGACCTCTTCTCTATAGGTTCTAGATGGTATTTAACTGGGTGTGCGCGTATACTGAGTTTGGTATGGGACGTTAAGGAAGGTCAAAGACTGTCTGAGGAGGTAATTATTAATTACAAAAACTTGGATGACTTTTTATTATGTTATAGCTGTCATCCATAGCTTACAGCTTCCCGATACCGGCTTCAAAACCAGACGTTATTGGGGAAATAAATCTCCCTATAATGTTAAGAGATATGGTTGCTCGTATGATGATAACCACCCTATGTTTATAATGTGCACGAAAAACACCTATCAGCAATAGAGCTTATAAACAAAAAAGTGTCAAATTCAATAACCTTATAAGAATTGGGTGGATAAGATCTTAACAAACTTTGTATATCCTAGAAATATTTGTCTCACCACCACTGGATGCATTGTATTTTGACTATGGATTGCTAACACCATCAACATTTTTTTATAAAACCCAGATTTGAAGGAAGGTTAGATTTAATGTTCACGAATAATAAAAATGGTAGATACAGTATATTTGTATTGTAATCTGTAGATAAGGTATATTTTAATATACTGACCAGGTATAATACTCCCATTTCTGGTAGCTAACGCTTCTTGACCTTGGCGAATGCCATTAATTGCTCTATTTTGTATAGTAGCGAGCGAATCCACGCTCCATTTTTTAGGCACCGCTAATATATTTTTTTAATTTTTAGCACCGCGTCTTACTATCCTTTCAGGTTGTACACTTAAGTACTAATTACTCTCATGCCTTTATAGATTAGGAAGGTTATGTTTAGAGGAAGTGTACCCGCATTTACATGGAAGGAAAGTTGATTTCTTAAAAGCCCTCTCAGTATACCCGAACGAGATTCTAACCTCAACCTCCCCTTCATCGGCAGTCTAGTCTACTGCGAGAGTAGCGCGTAAGACCGTGTGGCCACTGAAGTGGGTTCTTCAAAATTAATTGCACAAGTGGTGTAGGTATAGCTAAGAGTAAATACACGATTATTTGCATGGAGAGAGGGGGAAACCTTTTAAGAAGTATTACCTCCCGCATATCTGTCCAGAAATAGAATCCCGTTTTGCTGTCACCGGCAAACCAAACTAAAATGGCGTCACAAGTCTGGCCGTGCCCTTGTGTAAAAAAAACAACTTTACGTTTATTTTACCAGTTTAAGATAATTTTTTGAAAATGTTCAAATCTGCATCATTATGCACAGCGAATATACAAGTACTCAAATCACAAACTAAATTAACTTGAGGATACCTGTTCACAAGGTGGTCAGTTACACCCAGAGCAGAGTGTACGTAATCCTTGCCTATAGACTACAAAGTGTCCAGTTGCCACCAGAGTGGAGTGTACATAATCCCCGCCTAGGGACTACAAAGTGCCCAGTTGCCACCAGAGCAGTGAGTACGTAACCTCAGCCTTGCTCGAGGTTGTATGAGACAAGAGTTACATTCCAGAGCGATCTATTCTCGGCCGGCCATTGTAACGAGCACCTTTATCAACCATCTAGATCTATAACACGTTCTGGTAACTTGCTGCAGGCAGGTTCTCTTGTGCCGGGTTCAAATCCCGTCCGGATTATAGTGGGCTACTTGGAGGACAACAGCACTTGGGTCAACTGTCATAGCCGGGCGAGCTGTTAGAACGTCTGTCCTAGACTCAAGAGTGGGTGTCTGTATCGCCTGCATTGAGCTCCCCCAAACATGTGTTTTACATACTCTATCCAGGCGATTACTTGTGTGGTTTATTTGAATTAATCCTGTTACGAATCCTTTTGAAATATATATTTTTTAATGACAACACCTGCTCACGGAATTCGAGCCCAGGAGTTTTGGCTTAGATTACCGGATTCGATTCCCGTGCCTATGTGTGTAATTCTTCATAACATAGTTTTTATAATATATTTGTGAATAAAACATAGTCCTAATTAAATGGTAATATAAATTTAGTGTTCAATTGATCAACTAGTTCATTTACTTAAAAGCTAACTCCATGGCATCACCCCACTGGTGCAGTCAGGATTCGTCTGGGGGACGGGTTAGTTTCACTGACCAACTAAGCGGGGTCCGTTGGTTTTGCCCGTGGGAAAATTTGAAAATCTAATTACTGCAAAATGTGAATGCATCAAAAGAAATACAATGATATCCAAAATATTTTAAAATCTATTAAAATGGTAATAATTCTCTAATTATTATTTAAAAAAATTATGAACAAATTTTTATTCGTGCATACTGCTAGAATATATAAACATGCAAGTTTAAATCAATTTTATTTTGGGAATTTGATTTATAAAATTATTATATAAGCTAAAATCTAAAAACTCAAATAAGTAACTTGCACTAGCTCTTAACTCACAAAATAACTTTTGTAACTATTCACTTTAGTCTTGTGTTAATTTTCCTTGGCTACATAGAAAGTTCATTGAGAACTTCATCCTCCCCGTGTGGAAAGATCATATTTGGCCAGAACTGGCCCATATTTGGGCCAGATATACCCAGATCTGGAGGAAATCTGGCATTCACATAACTGGCCAATTCCACTTGTGCCAGATCTGTCATTTTTCCACATGGGCCCGTAAAAGACATCTCTGGATGTATGATTTCAACAACTTTAGGTAGGATAAAGAGGTAGGTGGGTAGCGAGGTCCAGGGAGGGGGGAATTCAACACTGAAACCCCCTCCCCCCCTTTGGCTGCGCCAGTGCTGAGAACCCCACCATCAAGCCACACTAACCAAGCGGCCGTGGTCTATTCACGAAGATAGTGCCAACTTAAGTGGATAGTGGGTGTCGTGTGATAAGTGTGATCAGCAAAACGAACCCTTCAGCCATTAAGATCAGTTTTCTAGACCGTAGTCACTACTCTGGGTTCGAACTCTGGGAATGTATCCACAGGGGCTATGGACACCTAAAGTATAGCATTTTTTTTTAAATTAATTAATTTCGTCGTTAAATGTTCTAAGGCATCACTCTTTCAATAGATGATGACGAGAAGATTGGGGTTCGAATCCCACTGAGGGTAATTTTTCATAAATGGTTTTCCACTCTCGCTCCACACAAATGTGGGTATACTTACTATAAAATTCAACCTTCCTTACCCCTAACACATTAACGTAGTTAGTACATATGCGTATAACCCAAACGGGTAGTAAGATGCGGTGATAAAATATAAAATAAATAATTTAAAATATGTGATAGGCTTCTTTTTATACCAATTTGGGATATTCGCATATTTATAAAATATGTAAGGGATTAAAAGGTATAATTTATACCCGCATTTGCGTGAAAAGAGAGTGTGGGAAACCATTTAGTAAAACACCACCCGTATTACACATATCTTAGACTCAAACTCCGACTTCCCCGTCACCGGAAATCCAGACTCTTGCGAGAAAGACGTCTTAGAACAATTGTAACACTGATGCGGTTAGTGATAAAACAGTATAACACAGTAAATATAAAAAAAATTGCACTCCTTCTTACTATCCGTCCCAATTATTTGCATTTACTTACACTATTGGGGTAAGGATCAAGATTGTAGAATTTTAGAAGAAATATACCTGCATTTGTTTGAAAGGAGAGTGGGAAACCAGTAAGCCTTATGGAAGAAATAAACACCTTTATTAAACTTAACTGGTATTCGAACCCTAGCCTCATAGCCATCAACAAAACAAGACTAGATGAGATTGACGTCTTCTACACGTGATCCCCGATACCACAATAAGTATTTGAAGAAGACATTTGTCCCTAGTAATCCTGTTAAACAAGATTAGGATTGAAGTTATTCGAGAAAGAGTAGGGGTACAGGGACTACAAGATACAGTAGAGGAAGCAAGACTGAGATGGTATGAGCATGTAATGAGGATGTTGGAGTACATGAGATAGTAGAGGAAGCAAGACTGA